>CAJNDV010002570.1:1062-71873 GCA_905221635.1 Symbiodinium sp. CCMP2456
ACCTCTGATGTGCGCGCAAGCTCCACAAGGCTTGCTGAACACAGTTGGCCTTCGTTTCAACAAAATATGGAGTTCAATGCCCAGATCTGTTGAAACCAGAGCTGCGTTTAGCAGGTGTTGCAAAATTCATTTGGTTCGGAGGCTGCGGCCAGGAACACCAGCAAATCAAATGCATGTTGGGGCCTCCGGAAACCGAACTATAGCATGTTCAGTACGATTTTCGGGTTTGGGGACGGCATCAGCTCCAGATTTGTTTGTTTCAAAGCCAAATGCGTTGAGCATGCTTTGGGTCGAGCGCTCAACTAAAGCCTCGGGCCAGGGGCACCAGCAAACCTGAGACAGCTCTTACCGCGTTTTCCAAGCCTTGAAACTTGCATTTTGGAGTCCTGGAGACCAAGTTAAAGTATTCTCTGTGTGATTTTCCTGGTGTAGGGACGGTATTTAGCTCCAGATTTCTTGAAACCAGGGCCAAACGCGTTTAGCAGGCGTTGGACAATGCATTTAGGTTTGGTCGGCGGCTTCGGGAGTTCGATATGGGTTCTGGGACTGCGGCCAGGAACACCAGCAAAGCTGAAGCAGTTCTAAGGGTGTTTTCCCAGCCTTGAACAATCCATTTTTGGCCCTACCAAAACAAACTAAAGCATTTTCGAGCTCAATGTTGTCCTGACACCACGACATGCAGCCACCCAGAATCTGCTCGAATCAGCTCCCAGAACTCCGACCAAGCCCAAATGCATGTTTCAAGGCTTGGGAAACTCATGGGAGCTGTTTCAGCTTTGCTGGTGCCTTTGGCCCCGCTCCCGAAGCTTTGATTGAGGCCTCGAAGCCCGCGACCAAGCCGAAATGCATTTTCCAAAATCTGCTAAACGCATGTGGTCTTCGAATCTGGATCTCAACGCCGTCTCTACACCCGAAAATCGTATCGCAAATGCTGTAGTTTGGTTTCCGGAACCCTAACATGCTTTTTTATGCTTGGAACGACGCGCATTTACAGCTGCTTCAGCTTTGCTGAATGCATTTTCCATGGGTCACAGAATTCAAGGCACAGGGACAGTATTTCGCTGGTAACCCTTCATGTAGTAACAACATAGCGGCAGTGATATCACCACCTGATTGGTATGTTCTGCGAGAGAGACAAATGGGAATCTCCAGGATCGCCATGGCTGCATCAAATTCTGACGCTCCATCCAGAGAGAGACAGAAAGTCAAACTGGCTTACAATACTGTAGGCCAGTTAGACTTTCCGTCTCCGAATGAGCTTCTTCAATGCATAGACCCTTTTGCTCTTTCCTTTGACGTTACTCTTGCTGCCCTGCGCCCTTCGGAGGACCCCCTCGTCTTTCTTCTACTTCTCTTCTGCTAAAAGATCTACGACTCCTACTACCACGCGTATTCTTACTCTAGCTCTAACTCTTGCTCGTGCACCTGCTCATACACTTCTCCTGCTACGATTACTGTATGTCTCACTCTAATGGTTGGGCTTATTGTCGCCCGATTTTATTGTTCTTTTTGTCGCTCCTGGTAGGCCGGCCTCCCCTTGAAAGCTCGGTGCCCGACGGTGCCTGCAGCGATGCCCCCGACGGTGATGGTCACCTTGGCCTCAGACCCAGACTCGTGCTTCAAAAGCAGATATCTCCTGATTCTGCTCTCCTGGCCTCCTTGGGCCGGCCGGCAGGAAACAAGAGATGGAAGGCCAGAACGTCTGAGTCGCCCCTCTCCTGCACACAACAGCTCTCGAGAGAGTGTCGAAACCCTTAATGCAAGCGCACCGCTCGTACACATGGGGAGACCGAGCTCTATCCCGGAGAGCGGCGTCCGACATTCCGAGATCTCACAGCAAGGGAACCGCGGTTAGTGATGCGAAGGGAAGACAAGGGTGGTCAGGACTCTGAAAGTCGGTGGGGCCCCACTGAACAAGACCAACCCTTTGCAGAGCCGCAATCAGAAATCAGGAAGAGAGTGCGGCGCAGAAAATCTCACAGGCCTTGATGTAGCCTTCTTCCCATGTCTGGAGGGCCGACACGAAGTCAGGTGCTCCGAAGTCCGTATGGGAAATGCAGCGCTTATACTTGGAATCCCAGAATGGGTTGTGGGCCTTGGTCAGCACATCCCAGCAGTCTTCCACCACAATGGGCTCGAACCCAATCGCACCGTCGGTCAAAAAGCACATAGCATCACTAAAGAGCCGCCAGTCCCGGATGATGTCCGGCACAGTCACAGTCTTGAGAGTGTTCTCGTCCCAGCTGGCGACACCGCCATGCAGCTCCGTTCCGTCGTCATCCACAACTACTTTCATGTGGGACCTCTTCAACAGGACCACAGCTACCTTGCCTACGTGCTGTGGCTTCTTCCCCGACCTCCGCCATTGCAACGCATACCAAAGAGCCAACAAATCTCCAGCATCATAAGCATCTGGCGCCTTGTGCAGCCGTAAATACTTCTCCAGTAGGATCAAAGCCTTCTCTTCCGCACCTGTGAGAAGTGGAAAAAGTCTATCAGAAGTTTAACCCAGCCCGTGCACCCTCCCCTGCAGTCCAAGGGCACCCTCTGCGATGCAGGCCCGGGCCACGGACAAGACCACGGCACCAAAGGCCTTGGCTTCGCCGTCAATGGCTGCCAGCAGCTGCTCCGCTTGAGCCTCGCAGGCGACCCGCAGGGCGAGGAATGTGCATCTCAGAGCGAGTCAAACGCTTTCAAGCCGGAGGACTACTTCTTGGCCCTTTGCTGGCCTCTGCAGCTTTTCCGGCGAACTCTGGGGATACTGACTTCAGAAATACTTCCAGGACCTGGGCTGGGACTTGTGGTGGCTGCAAGGCTGCCGACATGCATCCAAGCGACTTCTGTCCTCTTCGGGTGATCCATCAGGAAGCCTGCGGCCTTTGCGGCTGGCCACTTGGCCACTTCGACGCTCCGGCAAAGCACCGCAGCAGCTTCTTCCACGTCTTTGGGGCTCTCCTGCGTTTGGCCAATGGCTCCCACAGCGAACCGTACGCAATTCTCATAATTGCGTTCGCCGACAGCAGCGAAGGCGCCAGCGGTGGTTTGCGAAGCCATGTACTTGTAGGCTTCCTTCCATTGTGCGTCCCTGTAGGCCTCCCAGAATTTGTGGTGTTCCTTGACGTATTCGTCGTGCGACATGGCAGGAGCATCTGGTAGAGAGAGAGCTGCCGCAGCAGCTGAAGCACCGGTGCCCATGGCTGGCAAAGTCCGTCCGTGGCTTCTAAGTTTAGTGCACATCTAGCTTGGAAGTCTTAGCTATGCTTATAATCTGCGCATGCTCGGTCCCGCTCATGCCCGGCATGCTCACAAGCTGCAGTCATGGCCGGAGACACTATGCATGACACAGCCACACCCCTGCATCAAATCCGTGATGGCGGCGAGAACAGGTTGTAAAGAAGGCCTCCAGTTTATGGTATGTCCGGCATGCCGGAACCGCCGAAACTTGTCACATGCTCACGATTGCCAGTGTGTACAACTCTGGCGCATTTTTCCCACAATCTAGAAGGCTGCGCCGACTTCGACGGCCACGGAGGCCACGGCGGCACCCAGTGCTTTCAGCACCGGGCTCTGCGTTAGCAGCAGAGAGGATTCAGATCTCTGCGGATGACCCAGACTGTTCCGGGAGTACGATGCTTAGTTAGCTTAGTTACGGTTGGGTGTCAGGGGTACGCCATCCAGCATCTACGAACTGCCAGGAGTGGCCAAGGGTATTTCCTTGGCCTCCGCTCAGGCAACTGAAGGCTGCCAAAAGCCGAAGCCGTAAAGCACCTAGGCTCAACACGCGTTGTGCATGCTCCAGCAGAATAGAACTCCAAGAACCGCTGAAGTTGAGGGCAGCAACAGCAAGTCATGCTGTCGCCGTGCAAACGAGCAGTAGCAAGAGCGACAGTATGTTCCTTCTCTGTCCAGGGACAAGAAATGAAGGGCAAGAGAAACGACCAACGAGCTCTCTGTTGGCAGTGCTGGGCATAGAACACATTGCACTGTTTAATTCCTGAGGCCAACGACTCTGACCAGCATCATGTCCCTCAACATTGTCAGCGCGCCCGTAAGCAGATTCAGCCTGCAGAACCGGTGGAGATGCCCGAATCTCGAGAGCGAAGGAATCCGAGAAGAGCAGGGAGCTGATTGAAAGAAGAAGAGGACTCCGCTTGCGCCGTCCGATGGCTGTGGGACCCCGACTTTGAGCCGGGCATCTCCACCCAAGTCACCGGGACCTGCTCCAGGAAGCAGGCGGCTTTAGCTATCAGGGACACAATGACTAGTGAGGTGTGAAGTCCGGAAGATGCAGGAGGTTGGGAGGCTTGGCTCATTTGCTTTTAGTTCTTGTGGCTGGATGCGGACGAAACTCTGAAAAATATGGGCTGTGTGCCCACACCTCCATTTTCTGGACTGGTTGTACCTTCTTGAAAAACAAAGCTCCATCGAGTGGCAGAGCCCTAGATGTTGGCTGGCAAATCCCGCGCACCACTGTGGGACTGCGCAGGAGGAGGAGGAGCAGCAGCAGCGGCAGCAGCAGGGGCATGATTCGGCGGCCCGTTCTGAATCGGTTCTCCTGAGCGAGGCATGAAAGGTGCTTCGCGATTGCGAGGCTCTCTACTGACTCTACTGAGACATGGCCTGGCCACCTGGCCAGCTGTCACCGAGCCTCAGCCACGCCCTGGCCAAAGATCTGCGACAGAATCAAAACCTCTCGGTCTGGCTGACGACGCAGCTGCGGTTGTGCTGATGCGCGGCGGTTGCTCAAGCCCAAAGACAAGACCAAAAGCGGCCTCGATGTCGAAAGCCCAGCGATATATATGCAACGAAGCGAAGATTCGCTTCGCTGCCTATGCAGAGCTGCATTGCCACTCTCCGATGCTTCAGTGCAAAGTTCTGTTGGTTCTGTGGTGCCCCGCGTTGGCTTTGAAGAGCTTGAAGCCGCACTGGGTGTCGTTTATGACACCACCTACCTTAGCAAGCGGTGTAGCTGGCCATGTCCCTCCGAAGCACACCGGGGTCGCAGCCAGCAGCCACACCGCAAACTGAAAGCCAACCATCAGCACATTGCGATACCAGGCCCTGGCATGGGAGCACAAAACAGGATGGTAGGAAGCCAGACACGGGCAGTGAATGATATCAGGGGCCTCTTATTCAACGCTTCTTGTCGAAGATGATGCCTCGATCCAAAAGCCATATGAGGAGCATCATCCTGACCGGCACCATTTAGCAAAACTGCAGGCTTTTTAATCCATGCTGCAAAAGGCAACATGGTAATGATGAGGATAATGAAGAACGCGGTGAAGGTGCCAATCATGTTGATGATGATGGTAGCGGTGCAATTGCTGATCGCAATGTGCTGGATGCTGTTGCATCGGACAACAAAACAATGAAGATGTTACTGCTGTCAATTTCTACTGATGCTGCTTTTAGCTCTTTGACAGCTACGACCCCCACCAAAGTGTTGCCGCCACCGCGAAAAGGATGAAGAGGCGGAACAGGACGACGATTCCGACCACAACGACTCATGACGACGACCATTGGCACCACCTGGTGCTATCATCACCACCGCCGCCAGCACGACGACGACCACAAATGAAAGTACGACAATTACTGCAACCACAACAACAACGACGACAGCTACAAATACCGTGAGACAAGGACTCGGACCCGGGCTGGGGCGGGGACTACGAGTACTACTGCAGTGCCAATACTGCATGCGGGTTCGGTATCGAGTATTACCTGTTGGCTCCCTCACCGTGACCTTTTGAAAGGTTGTCCAAAAAGTTAATGGTGCATGGCTGAACCCAGATCTCACACAAGACGCGATCCCTTGTAAAGCAACGCTCTTCAAGCACTGACCGTTTGCTCTGCTGCGGTTTCAAAGGTCATTTTGACCTTCCTGGTTAAGACCTGTGACAGCCATGTTTGTCCGAAGCCATGAACCTGTCTGACGCCTCCCCAGCTATCGTGGCTATCGCCGGTTTTATTTTAACACCTGAGCTCCGCCCAGACCGTAAACAGCTGTGTTTTCGATGGTCCTTGCCTTGGACTTACCAGTCCTCCTTCGTTACTGCTGAAACTGCAGGAATGCCAAACAGACTCACAACCATGAATCATTCATGAACTGCAAGCTTTGGAGTCCTTTGCCCCGAGGCTTCGTTCAAGGCGCTCAAGGTCACGGATGGACGTTGCTCCGTCAGCATCCGCCATGAGCAGCAGCTGTCCTTTTGGGATGACTTGCTCTTGGTGCTGAGACGTCTGGAACCCAGGTGAACTATCTATCATCAGAACCCTGAGAATGTTTGCCGACAGCCAAAGTCGAATCACAGGGAGCAGTAGCAAGAATATACCAAGCAAACCCAATGCCGAGCACGTAAAGAATCCTGACAAGTCTACAGCGCAGGGGGCTGTCAAATCGATGCAGACCCGACCCGTCTGCCATGGCTGAGGAGTCCCTCTAATCCTGACGCAGTCTATGGAGGCTGTGCTTTGCAAACTCTCGGCAGAAAGGTTCGGGGTTTATGCTTTGAGCCTTGCCTCAACCTGCTCGGCTCTGTGTCGAGATTGGTTCGAAAAGCTCGGCAACCGTTGCTTCAATTCATCGGGTTCGTTGTGAATACTTGATGGAATGGAATCCTTGTGAGATCGTTTAACTACAAAACATGCAGCAAGCACCGGAAAGCCTCGTGCGGCTAACATCCCCGCGCGGACTGCAAAGCCCTTGCCGCCTGGCAGAATTCGGATGCGTTGGGTGCAAATCTATGCGAGGCAAGGCTTCGTGAAACTGGGAGCGTGTTGGAAGTCAAGCACATGGAAGGTCGGCGGTTGGCGAGGAGCTGTATTATCTTCACTTCACCATGGCGAAGTGAAGCTGCCCTGCATTCGGCACACTGGGAAAGTAACTCATCCAGAAGAGAAGACTGAGTCTTTCGCTCGACTGTCGTGACAAATTCTGAGGGAACGGCGTGCTTGCGGACAGAGCTGCGGCGTAAGTGTTGTCACTGCTGCCATCATCCACCACGATGATCTGGAAGGTTTGGCAAGCAAAAGTGTTGACGATGATTGAGGAATGATGAAGCCAACATGAGGACCTAGATCCAAGGCGCCAGAAACTGCAACACAGACCAAGCCTGTCAATTGAGATGCAAGGAGGCAAGAAACGAGGACTTCTGGTCAGTAGAAATGCCTGAAACTCCACTGAGACAAGGTCAATCTGAGCCGAACTGTTTCCCTGGTGGAGCTGAAATGGAACTGCCTTCACAGAGAACCCCTGCCTAGCCGTCAATGCGTGATTCAAGTGAAGTGCGCCCGAAGAGTAGACTTGACCGGGCCTGCCCGCCCACCTTGTCTAAGTCTTTCTCTCAAACCATTCCATCCATTCCCTCTGCCGTCCCGTGACATGCTTGACTTTGGCACGGGTGCCAAGTCTCTTACCATGCGCAGAATATAGAATTAGCTGCTTGGGTTGTAGATTTGTGCCGTCATGTCCTGTGTAAACTGAAGCTCCCGTAGCGGCCTCATAAGAGAAGGAAGACGATGCTCCGCGCCCCTCTAGATAGGTCAGCGTTTCGTCCAGCATCTGCGGCACCCGGTACTCCTGCCGCCGGAGATCCGGGCAAGAGTCCGAAATGTGTGCATGCCTCCTGTAGTTCTGAAGCGAGTCGCTGCCAACTGCTATCGGCCCAAGCGGCAGTTCGATTTTCTCTAGAGATTCAACTCAGCTCGGTGTTTGGAAGCATCCGATGCGACCTCGTTGTAGGCGGGCACGATGACAGACAACGTCACCTCTGGCGCCTGGGTGGGCTACGGAAGACCGAAGAGTCTGAGTACCCACAAAAACAGCGAGCGACGTGCGACTCCATGTGCTTAGGAGGCCTTCCAAGCTGGTGGGATGAGCTCGCCAGGGACGCATTGGAAGGAAGTCCTCCGCTCTCAGTGCTCCGCGAATGAGGCAGCTTCTGACATCCCTCATGGTCCATGCCCTATCATGATCCTCATTTTCTACTCACGAACCACCAGGGACCCCTGCAAGGACGCCTCGAGACTTGAGACTCGAGGGACTTATCGCAACTAGCCCTCCAGTCGAAGTACCTCTGGGTGTAGCAGGCGCTGCAGGGACAGAAAGTGCTGTGATCGTCGGGTTGCGTGTCTGAAAATAGACAGCGGGGCACGGCTTGAGCAAGAAGATGGCAGCAGCTGCTGCCACCAGCAGGAACAGCCCAAGAGACAGAAGGACTTCCATAGCCTCGGATATCACTGGCTAAGTCAAGACCTCGAATCACTACAGCTGGGCCACGCTCTCATTTCGGGCTTCGGGATGGAAGCAAACTGCTTGGCTTTGGTGCTAACGCATTCCGATGCATCTCTCTCATGTCTCTCGCGATAACATGCATTGTAGATGCCTCGGTGAATCATGCCAACCTTGAAGTGACAGTGAGGGCATCATGATGGCCAGCATTCCCTTTGCCTTTTCATTTGTTCCGGCCTGGTGGTTTCGGATTCTACCCCGCAACACCGAGCCAAGGCTCTGGCCCTTCTGGGACGGTCCTCAGCCCCCCTCCGCCCCTCCGCCCTTGAGCCATTCAGTGCAGCAGTGCTCAGGGCGCAGCGGCAAGGCCCAG
Source organism: Symbiodinium sp. CCMP2456 (assembly GCA_905221635.1). NCBI lineage: Eukaryota > Dinophyceae > Suessiales > Symbiodiniaceae > Symbiodinium > Symbiodinium sp. CCMP2456. The sequence continues at coordinate 9,666 of CAJNDV010002570.1, forward strand.
CTTGAGAAGACCCTCCTATTAGCAGTCCGGTTCGTTCATGGGATGTTGAGCCCTCACTGACGGTGTCTCATGCAAAGGGGCCATCAGGCCCGACTTGTCATGGAACCTGTGACCTTCTGTACATGATAGAATTAGAATCCTTTGCCAAGGATTTTCTCTTCCAAAGCCCGTAGCTTCCAGCGGAGGCCGGGCCCGGAGTTTTGCTGACGAATCACAGCACAGGTTCCAAGAAGTCTGCACTATCTGTTTCAAAGGCGGCCGATCTGCCAACCACATGAAAAATGTCGTAGTCCGCAACGTGGCAGAGACAGCAACAAGCTTTGAGGCTTGGTGTGTGATTGGATTTGAGGCCTTACCGGACGTGCATCGCAATATGTGGCCAAGCAGAACATGTCGGCAGCACAGGGGGCAGGTCCAGGTAAATGCTCTTGGCCTATGCCAAAGCACCCTGTTGAGCCTGCAACGGATCAAGATCCAGACTGTTTGTCAAGTCCAGTTTCTTCCCTTCGGGAAGAAGACCAAGCATATACATGCTGCGGACATCATGCAGTGTTTGAAGTGAGCATGTCATAATCAGGACCATCCATTTTCGGGTCGTGAGTAGGGTGCCTTGGTTTCTGAAACTCCGAAACATAGCCAAAGCGAGGACGGCTATCGGCGCAGAGCTCAGTGGAGGCCTGCGTACATGGCCTCAGCGCAGGAGCCCCTAATGCAGCCTTTTGGGATGCATCGAAGCAGTGAGGTCAAAGCCTCGGCCACTTCTGCAGGCGTCGGGTTGGCCATGCCGTAGGAGTAGGTGATAAACCTCAGACGATCCGTGCACCCTGAAGTCGCTAAGGTGTGTCATTCGCTCAAGAAGCTGGGGACGAGAGAGAGAGGAGGAACTTGTGCACAGAAATATTGACGACGCACTGAAAAGAGGGGCACTAGAGTATAGATCAGCAGCCATGGAGGTGTACTTGCAAAGATATCTACCCCAAGGCTCGAACCACCTCTTCGTCATCTCCTTGGAGGAGCATGGCATGTTGACCTGACCAGCAGGCGGAAGGGCGGAAGTCCACCAAAAGCGAGAAGGGCGCGAACACGCCTGGTTCACCACGATGTCGAAGGACTTGAAGCAGAGGCCACGGTTGGCATCTCCCTTAGTGAGATCGAACCTCAGGGCAGCTCCAGCTCCGTGGACAGCGAGAGGCGTAGAGAGGCCGAGAGGCACGGTGGGCATGTTGCTCTGGCGCTCGATCTCTTCGTCGTAACGGACATCAGCCTCTTTGGTGCTGCAGCGCTGCACCAGGTCTCTAGAGAGACACACTGCAATGTCAGCACCATGACCGAACATGCATCATGCGACCGTTTACCGACTTCCCCAAGCGCCTGTGCAGCCAGGTGCGCCTGCGCGGCCTGCGAGGGACGGCTGCCCGGACCGAAAGTGAAGTCCTCGCGATTGTAAGGTTTTGGAACAGACGGCAGGAAAAGGAGTCGCGATTACAGTACAATAACACTGTTTTGTTTTGGCTCTAAAGTCAAGTGAATTTCACAAAAGGGAAGCAGCGGCAGGCCGCCTTTTTGGACCACACACCCGAGTTTTCAACACAAGGCACAGTGTTTGGGCTCGGACACGGCACTGTCAGCTCGGTTTCGCTGGCCCTTTTGAAGTGACAGGTTGAGGATGTCGCCAGATCAGCTTGCTGTGAAGGGCAAGCTTGCATCGTGCCGGAGTAGAATGCGAACTGCGGAAGTCAGTGTAGGGCAGGGTGCACACAGAAAATTACACACCTTTCCATCTGCTGTTCACAGGTTCTCCATCCCGCTCCTGCAGAAATCGTCTGAGCCCGGCATTCGACATCAAGGGCCGGCCCTTCTTATCGCGGGAGGTGCTGTACTGCGAAAACAGCTCCTGCACAACTGAGAGTATGATGAGACTATAACAAATCGGCCGGAAAGGAAGCGTCTCTGTAGTCTCCTGGAGGAATTCGGAAAGGTCGTTGTCTGTTACAGCGGACTCCGGCTCTGAGTCCGACTCCTGAAAGGATGCAAGAAGCTGGATGTGAGGCATTTGGGCCAGGGAGGTAGTGCTCCTTCCGACCGTCTTTTCGAAGGCGCCTTGACTCGTCAGCTTCAATTCCCTCTGCCTCCAGAAGGCTCGGAAGTCTTGAAATCGTGCATGGAGTGCAACCCTTGCAAGCCTCTTGGCGGCCGGGCACTGTCGCAAAGGCTCTTCCTTTGCTGTGTCGTCTCGAGCTGCGCCGCCTGCCTAGCAGCGAGCACAGCGGAATTTGTCGTCAGTTTGCTGGCACAGCAGGGCCTGAACTGGCAGCACCCGTGTTCGCTGCACCACTGGACGTGCCCTCGTTGCCTCGTTCCTAGCAGCCATCAAGTTCTGGCTGAAGAAACGGATGGCAACCTCGCCTCGATCTTCTCTGTCTTGGGCCTCCTGGAGGAAGTCTTCGAGCTTCTTCGCCTAGCTGGAGCCCGCAGTGCGCGAGTCGAGGTCTCTTCGGCAGTGGCATGTTCTTGTTCGGCCGAATCCGCAGAGCCCTCTGCGGAGTCTGCAGAGGGCCGCTCTGCCCGCTCCGCCGCGCAGGGCTCTGCTCCCTCTCCCTGGCACAGGCCGGACACGGCCGCGGCGCCGCCCGTGACCGCCGATCTCTGTGGGCTCTCGGTCGGCGTGGCCACGGTGTTGCCGCCGCCTCTCGCGGCGCCGCCCGTGACCGCCGAAGTCTCCCTCTCCGAGCTCCTGGTCGGCGTGGCCATGGGCGTGGCCCGTGCAGGGGGCTGGTGCCACTCAGATCCCGCAAACCTCAGGTGCACGTTTGGTGCATGTGAGCTGCAAGCGCTGCTGAGTGCTGCTTGCTGAGCGCTTTCCCTCTGAGGCTTTAACCTCTCCCCGACTTGCGCATCTGAGACCGCTTCTCGCGGCACCACCGCATCGTGAGGCCCACCATCAAAGGTGTCAATGGAGTCTTCAGCTTGCCCTCCTCCTGAAACACAGACCACAGAGAAAACCCTTCTGAGCTGCCGGCTGTTTTGTAGGCTGCCTGCCTGGCTTCTTTGAGCTCAATGCCTCGCTCCAGGGCTCGCCCTCATTGCCTTCACCTCCCAAAAAGAGATGGACATGGCTGTTTTAGAAAGGAGCCTTACGAAGAGTTTTCTGTTCACAGCCTGGTAACTTCCGACCTTGCCGCACGGGCACACAAGGCACAGGAGTTCGCCTCCGGTCACTCCAGGCATGGGCAGTAGATCCAGAAGATCCCCTTCCTCACCGAGCTCTTGCTCGTGAGCAGGGCTCAACCTCTGTGCCCGAGCTTGTGCGGCGGCATCGGTCTGTGCATCGACGTCTTGCCTTTCCGGTCCAGTTTTTGAGCTCCGTGAAACCTTGCGTCGCCTGGCAGCGGAGCTGTCGGCATTCTCCGCAATCTGGCCCTCAAGTTCGTTGCAGTCTGCCATCGTCATAGGATGCCTTGGAGCAAGGACATGCCCAGAACTGGCACCGTTTGTGCCTCAGGCCGCCACCTCGCCAACTCCTCAGAGTCTTCGCAGGCCCCCTCCTGCCGATCGCCTGGTGCCATGGTAGCCTCTGCATGCCTGCCATCAGCCCACAAATGGGCCAAGGCTTTAGGGGTGGATGTCTTGCCGGGGAATTTGGGCCTTGCGCCGTTCCTTCTTGGAGCCGTGGTGACGGAAGTGCAGCTTGGATCGCTCTCTTCGAACTTCCGTAGGGTGGAGTTCAAGGACTTTCGGATCACCTGCCATGAGGATCGTAGTCATCAGACTGCTGCTGAGCCTTCCCTGACCCTCGCTCCTCGCTGGCCGGTGACGGCACGGTTCCTGGTAGCGAGCTTCTCCGTTCAAGGCCTGGACATGGAGCACTTACCGTGCTGATCGACTCCTCCGTTTCATAGGCCTTCTCACCAAAGACAAGACGCTGGATGTCGCCAAACGAGCAAGGATGTCCAGTGGCCTTGCAGACAACCTGGCCTTGCCGTGGGAGGTCGTCGGAGGCGGAGGAGCTTTCCTGCACGTACTCGCTGGCCCGACGAGGTCTGCCTGCCGCAGCATGCAGGTCGCAGCAGGTCGCAGGTTCATGACACTTTCTGCTTCCGATCCGGCCAGCGCGGCCTGCAGCAGGGCCACGCGGTGCGGCACCAGCCGATCCCGCTGGGTCCACGGGACAATTTTGGGATGCTGAAGCCACGGCACTGAACTGATTCAGAGTCCTGGAGTCCCGCGGCATCGACTGACTTCCTGCACATGGCAATATTGAGAGATATTGAGAGCTGGCATGTTTCCTTCTCAGAGTTGCCGGGGTGCTGCTTGAAAGCATTGAACCACGAATGCTATGCTACTATGTGCGTCCGATTGACACTACCACTGATCATGCTATGGCTGCTATGGTATGCCAGGAAAACGCTGAATTGCTGTACTGGCCGGCGTCGCCGACGGGCCTTCCAGCTCGATGTCGAGCCCTCCTGGCATAGCAGCATAACCGAGCGGCAAGAGAATTTTCCCCTGCAAAAGCCCGCAACCGCTGCCCGCAGCCTCCAACACCTCCGCCTCCAGCTCCAGCCATTCCAGCCTGCTCCAAGGAGAGGCGACCTGGCGAAGCTTCAAAGCGGCCAGGCCGTCACTCCCGTCGGTGCGCACAACTGCCTCCTGGCTCTGTGCGCACGTGCGATGGCGAGGGGTGCGGTGGGCCCAAGGCGTTCTGGGCGACTGCTACAAAGGCCTGGCAATAAACTCAGTAAACGCGTAGAACGTCGAATTCGAAATGCTTCGGACGAGCCTTGCCAGTCCCTTCAGCCACCGCACCCTTTACGAAGGATCGCCATCACATCACAGTGATCACTGCACACGGCTGTGTGTCTAAGAACTGGGCATGTGTGTGCGAGTGTCGTCTCCGCAGCTCCCCTGAATGCACCTGACTTAAAAGGGCATCTCTGCTTGCGCAGAGATGAAGGCATGGTGACGGCCTGTGGCGTTCTGGGAGTTCTCGCAGTCAGGACGGCCGTCCGCTTTAGTTGGCCCGTGCCTGAGGAGTTTAGGGACACCAAGGTCCCGTCCGGGCAAAGCATCTGGGGCCCTGGGGCCCATGCGACCCACGATTCCGAGGGAACCTGCCGCACTCCACGTGTGCTGACACCGATGTTGCTTCTGACAAGTCTGTGGCCACGCGACAGTACGAAGGCGGCATAGGTCAAGCCCCCACATTGAGTTCTTGCAACACTCGACACATCACATAGGCACGTGGCCTTAAAGCTCTGCTTCCCTTGTATGTGGGTAGCTCTCTAAATTAGGGTCCGTTTTGTGGGTCCCAAATTTAGTACGGCACCCTTATAAAAAGGTACCCTAAACGCGACCCTAGTTTAGAGAACTACCCATGTGGATGCTGCTCCACAGCTGGTTGCAAAACCGGAGCTTTCCCTGCCACAGAACAAGTAAACTCTTCTTCCGGAAACCAGGATCCAGCCTTCCAGTTCCGGGACCTCCGGTGGCCGCGGAGACGGAGCCGCACGGCCACCAGCCATCCTGCTTGGAGAGCTACGCTTGGAAAAGCGAGTATCGAGAAGTGGGTCCGAATTGAGCCTGCTCATTGACACCTCGACAGACCGCGGCTCCGGTCAGGAATCGGCCGGCCTCCGCATTCAATCGGCATCATGTCCGCCGGGGGCGGGAGGACATCTACCGTTCCACAGCTTTCGTCGCATGGCCCATGTCAGCTTCTTATGCTTGCATGCTGGTTAAGTTCTTGACTTTGAACCAGAAGCAGCCAAACTCCAATTCCAGTAATGTTGCACCCTAAACCCTAAACAGCATCTGACAGTCTCCGACCAGTCCTCTTTTTTGATCTATTCGGGGAGCCGAGAGGAATGCCGTCATCTTGACGGACACTGCGGCGACAGCGAGGAGCCTCTGCTTTGCCGCTGGCCGCTCCCCGACGGCTTTGGTCAGGAGCTCACAGTGGCGAGGCTGAGATCCCCTCTTTGGGAAGACCTCGTAATTTAAGCAAACTGCGGCATCAAAGCGTGCCAGCTCCAATGAAATCGAAGACGACCACTTCCTGTTCGGGACTAGGCTGGGGGAAGCCTGACGAAAGTTGAAGGCTCCTTAGCTTAAAACGGGACTCTCGAGTCCCGGCCTGCTTGTCTTTCTGCTTGAACTTGTAAGCAAAGGATCCATACTCACCACCCACCTTTAGACTTTAGAATGCACTCGGACAGGTTCCCTGACCGCATGACAATGACACTTCCGTTTGCCATGGCCTGCTTCTCTCTTCCAGCCTCAACCCCGGTCTTTGCGGACACTTCGTAGGGCGCCAAGTACGCGAATTCTTCAGCTCCACGTTTCTGCGGCCCGCAGCTTCAAGCAAAAACTCAGGGCAGTGTGAGGTCAAGCAGGGGCACCGACGAAAACGTCAGCATGTGAACATGGACTGAAGCAACTCGAAACAACAGCTTGGTGCATGCCTCTCAGTCGACGGTCACTGACCAGTGCGTATGTAGTCGTGTACATAGACAGACGTACGTAACTGCATGCATGCATAGCTACTGACACACACACACACGACACGTCGCAGGCGTCGACTATTCAAACTTACATAGTAATTCACAACACAAGAACATCATATCCACCATCCTCTGGGCAAGCCAGAGGTGGGGTCGTAGATGAGCAAGGTGTTCTGTGCATCGAGGATATTGGCATGCTTCGAAGCAAAGAGTGTATGCGTACAGCACGTCGCTTCTCGCGCCACGGGTGCCTTCAGGAACTCCAGAGTAACCTCGTGCCAATAGCCGATGTCATCGGCCCTCAGGAGATCTCAGTGGCTTCAAGGGCTGGCTCTCAGACTTTAAGCCCACGGCTCGAAAGTTTTATCATCTGGGCTTCTTCCTTTCAGCTCTCGTCTTTTGAACTGCATTTTGGCGCGACCGACGGGGACAACGGCCTCACATCGCAGAAACGAGGAAGTCCATCCGTGACCCCGGTGTCACATGTGCCCCAGCAGACACCCAAAGATGGACATCTTGCGGGCAAAGAGGCAATGATCGCAACTATCTTCGACTCCTCGTTGAGGTAGCAGAAGCCTGTGAACAAACGAAAAGGCGATCTTGCTGTTTGTGGCAAGCAACGATGCAACCACGACCTCCGTTCTCAAGCACAAAGGCCACAGGATTTTGATCCTCACAACGGACTTGATTCGACAAGGCCACACATGTACATGTCATATGTCCTGCTTCAAGTGACCGAAGGTTTCCACCAACTCTGGCGCGGCATTGCTGCCCAATTTGAGGGGATAAATCCAGCAACATTCCTCTGCGTGCAAGGTTTACCCATGCCAACTTGGAAGTGAACGCGCTCCTGAGCAAAAGCATCGATGCCCAAGGCCTTTCGCGTGGCAGAATCGTCTTTGCCCTGCGGACCGAACAGGACACAGAACTCAGTTTAAAGACTTTTAGAAACGAAACGTTTAACAAAACAGACGGTAATTTCGACAATTGCACATTTGGCTTCGTTTTCAATGTTATCACAGGGTGTACGCTTCTTCTTGTTACACTCTTTGCTTTTTCTGAATTGGGTTACTGCGATTGTAGTTCCGAAGAGCAAAGAGCTTCGCGCTCCACGTCCAGACTAAATGCACAATCCAATGTCTGTTTGCAAATCTTCCACAAGAAACCCACGTCTCGGCAGTCGGTCAGGTTTTCGCTTCTGTACACATCTCCTTGCAACAACGCTACGTGTATGAACATGTCTATACCACTTCTATCCCTTAACCCTGCAAGCGGGACAGTGTTCTTGGTGGTCGATCTGCTACACAGTTTCGGATGATCATCAAGCTGCAAAACGCACAGCTGAGTATTGCTGCTCTACTGCTTCACTTGTGTATGCACTTGCAAATCCTCTGGCCCGTCGCCTCGTTCGTGGCCGGCAGACGCACTTTGCGCAGCGGCGAGCAGCGAAGTTCGGAGGCTGAGAGCAAGGGAAAGAACAAATTGAAGTTTGAAGCACAGCATTTCGGGCTTTCAAAGCTTGAAGCTGATGCCAAGCCCTAGCGGCCCTAGCGGCCCTAGCTAGCCAGCATTGCACACGATCTCCTAGAAGCCCGGACTCAGAACGTTGGACAAGCGTCGAGGCATCTTCACCGTCGACCTGCAGATAGAGATATCTGCTGTCCATGGTTGGCATATCCATCGATTTCGCTTTGTGATGGCTCCCGACCATGCAGAAAGCAAGCCGCGATGCAGTCATAGCTTACACAGGGCTGCAATCAGGAAGGCCATGCACAGGAGAAGCACACTCTCGCCGCTGAAGGCCTTTTCCAGTCGAAGAACATCTTGCGCTTGTCGCTGGGATCGAATCGGAAAAGCCTGCCAGCCGCACCGCGGCCCATGACGAAAGACAAGAAGTTCTCTGAGCATAGTAGAAGCATGTCCGAGCCAGGTCTGCCAAGTTGCTCCAAGCTCTCGGACGAGATGCTCGTCAGGCTCAGTGGCCGCAAAGACTGTGGGAAGTCCACAGAGCTGCGCATCGACTGCGTCGTGTCCATGCGCGCCCGCAGGCCTCTGCAAGAGTGGGACACTCTGCTTTGGTCATCGCTGCTTATCTCGTTTCAACGGTCTGTCTCCAGCCTTCCCAAATGCCGCTGTGATCGATGGAATCGACGGCTTGCAATACCTTGCAGACTCTTCGGGCCAAGTGAAAAGGTGTGGGCACTTCAGGCTTCTCGATGCTGACACAAGAAAACCTTGCTGAAGTAACGTCGTGCCACCGGGGAGGGGCCGTTGTTCTTTATCCGTGCCTGGGAAGACGAAACTAAGGTCTCAGGAGAAGATCTCTGTCGCCCGCTCGCTGAGAAGCAGGCTACAAAGTCACAAAATGGAGTCAGGACATTGAGCGTCTTGTCCTGAGGTTAAGCCAGGATCCATGCAAGGCACGGAAGTGCATTCACGTGAGAACGACATCACTGAACATTGAATCTTGAAATTCTGAGCAAAGTCTCCATCGATGCCATCGAGGCCCGAACAAGCTCAGGCGGCACGTGCCTCGACCACAGACATCTGCAGTATTTCGGCCAGACTGTTGGACATGGGACGGATGCAGGGGACGACAAGTGGAGAGTAACGGTGTAAGGAAGAACCATGCAAAGGGCAACGTGACAGTATCACAAACATCAGCGAAGGATTGCACGGTCTTTGAATTTTGAGCGTGAGATCAAGAAAACTCGAAGCTGGTGAAGCACAGCTCAGTCATTGCCTTCCATCTGGTCCATCCGCTCGTTCCTTCACGCGGCGCAGAATGGTCTGCTCGTCCGCTCCCTTATGAGCTTCAGCTTTGGGCTCACAAGTAACTTGTTAATCGTGCATGTCTTCCATACTTCGCCGCTGCACCGTTTTAGTGACGGCACTCCTGACCCCTGCGACGAACACCACGAAGCGAACGAGACGCAAGTCTCTGGCACTTCCGAGAACACAGGCAAGGGTCGATGTAGAATATGGCAATGTGGTAGTCCCGGTACTTGGAACCTCAGCCCCGACAGTTGCGCTTCAAGAAGCCTTGCTGCTGCTGACGCATGGAGCTTCAACTTCGAAATGTCCCGGTCCAATAACATCTGTGACATCCACGAGTACAGGCTTGTAGGAACCTTTGACATCCTAGAGGCTGCCTTTGTGCTCGCTGCAAGACAGCATGCTTGGAGACGACATGAGGACATCGACCAAGGGTGCCGATTCTTTGGCGGCATAGCTGGGCTGCGTACGGATCGTCTCGAACTGCTGCGCATACCATTCGGCATCCTTGAGCGATCCTTTGGCGCAGTGAACATGACATGTCCTCAAGGCACAGGGTGTTGCCTGCACTTGCAGGCCAAGCAACCATCAACCCAAACGTTGAAGTTCTTCTGCATCGCAGCAGCTTGTGCAATCTCCATCATGTAGGCTGACCTCAGTTGCCAACGCAGACGGTGGATAATGGCTGCAAGGGTTGGTGGTTTTGAGCGTCAGACTCTCGATGACAGTGGGTCGCTGCCATCTTCTTGTCGTATTCTTTGTACTCAGGCATCATTTCTTTGATCGCGTCTGGATCGATCTTTACCATGTTCTCCCTGGCCACAACAGCCATATGCCGGCACATTCGGATAGAACTGCCTTCTTAGAGGTGAAAATCTAGAAATGCGGTCAAGGGTCTGCATGTTGAGATAGCCTTCTTTGTTGAGCCATTGCAAAGTGAAGCTCCTGAGTCGAGAACTGGCTTTCCAGCTCGGGAAATCGGGTCCTCTTCGTGTCACAAATGCTAGAAATCTGGGCATATGTGGGCGTTGGGCCACCGAAACCTGCGAGCCAGGAGCTTTCCGACTCCCATAGGCCCGCAGGTGTACAACAGCCATGGACTTTTCTCTTCCTTCAGGTCTTCCAAAAGATCATCGATCTGCGCATCCTGCCAGACTCCATCTCTCGCGTGAAACCCTGGCATCTTGCAAGAAGAGCTGTGTATCTCCTGCCATATCTGACGGTCCAGGTTGTAAAGCCCATGATACTCAGCATCACACCTTGGTGCTTTGCTGCAGCTGTCCACGGAACGCAAAAAAATGCTACGCTACTTCTGCCTCGCGGCCAAGAGGCAACTTTCGGAAGCTACGATACTTCTCAGCATAGCTTTTGTCCGAAACCTGACTCAAACTAGTACTGGTGGGCAACCGATGCTACTGACAAGCTAGAAATTGGTGTTGGCCTGGCCCTGTATCTCGTTGACGTAGTTCTCCTTCGTTGACTTCCTCAACGTGTCTCTCTTTTCTGTCCATCTCTTATGACCGGCTGTAAAGCCCCCGTAGCCTCTCTCTCTCTCTTCTTCTTCTTCTTCTTCTGCACAGCAAAAGGAGAGCAAGTGCGCTCTCCCTGCGCGCGACTCTCTCTCTCTCTCTCTCTCTCTCTCTCTCTAAAATGAGCTCAGCTGAGGGCAGGGGCCGTGGGCAGTCTCCAGGACTCCAAATTTTTGGTCTATGTTTGTCTGTCTGTCTGTCTGTCTGTCTGTCTGTCTGTCTGTCTGTCTGTCTCTCTTCTCCCTCAGGGCATGAGGGACTGTTGAAGTCGTCAGGCCACCCGGGCCCCCTATTTACTTTTCGGGCATGGGACGGACGTGAAAAGCGTCAGGCCTCGAACATGCCATGACAAGGCTGCCCTTTAACCAGGACAAAGCTGGCTGAGACTTGGATAGCGGGGTTTCAAGCAAAAGCCCATGTCGGCCGAATTCAGGTTCCCCCGAAGGACCACAGAGGGTCAGGTTCTCATCCTGCATCGAAGCAAAGTTTGGGTGGGATTGATCAGTGACACTCGAGAAGCATCGGCTGCCTTTGTCGGCAGGTTACAACTCATTACCAGTCAGTCGATCTCCCTCTCAACGACTGTATCCGATCTCACGCTGAAAAAAGATCGAGGGCGAAAAAGTTGTCCCTAGCACAGGCTGCTCGAGTTGCAGGCTCCACGTGACGCGATGGTACCCGACTGTCAAGGGTACGAGCAGTGCGTCAAGGGTCATGTCTTCAACAACCCGCAACGAACCAAACTTTCAGATCTGTTCGGTAAGTTTCGAAGTTCACAGCGCCATGTATTGACTGCTCAGATCATGCAGCACTTCCTCTCCCCCTTCGCTGTGTTGCTCTCTCCGGCCACGGTCACCATGGTCAGTTGGGGTCTGATGGTTCCCCGCCCTCCCTCCCTCCCTCCCTCCCTCCCTCCCTCCCTCCCTCGACTCGAACTCGAAAAGACGCAGCAGGCAGGACCTACTTGCTTCTTGGCCTTCCGTTCCAAAAGAACTCTGTGAGCACTTCTTCATGCCGAGGAACTGCCAGTCGAAGTTTTCCGGCACGCAGAAGTCCTTGCCCTTGACGATGCTGGGCTTGCGGAACAGCGCCTACAGTCTGCTCATGCTCACCAGCATGCAAACATGCCCTTCCCAATGCTTCAGGACTTGTGTTCGGATGCTCATCATCAACAGCCCTCGTTGGGCTGAACTGACCGTGCAACAACAGAAGCAAAACAGACGCCTCTTGGCGCTTTCCCGTCAATCATCACGATGATGCATCATCACTACTGTCCCGGCCATTCTATTGACGGGAAAGTCCGGCTGCAACCAAGGTTCGGATTGACCTCGTTTATCGGGCTTCTTTGGCACTGTGAACCGATTCAGGGAGTGAGCCCGCATCAATGTGGCTCTCCTGCTTCAAAGCAGGAACAGGAGCAAAGCAGTTTTTAGAGCAGTGCGGACATGTAGGCTCAAAACAAGTAGACCTCGCACGAGAGAACAGACATGCAAGGACTCCAAGGACTCCTGGGTGATGGCTCCCCTTGTTCCTCCTCAGGACCGATTCTCGACAGGCTAGATAAGGCTAGGAGATGGTGCGACTCACCTGGTGCCGGTGTGGTTACGTTCCCCGATCCCTACCTCAGGTCGGTCGCCGCTGCCGGTGAGGAGCCAAGTGCGTAGGCTCTGCTTCCTGGCAGCTTCCACCGCCTCCTCGGCAAAGGCGGCAGAGGCAGAAAACCCAAGCTGCAACCGAGGATCTGCTCCTGCATCAGCGGGAGAAGTACATCTATCGCCAGCTTCTCTCCAGCTTTGCCTCACAGGGTCTGGTAGATTACCGCGTCCCGAAAATCCCGGCAACGTCAGGGAGCCTTCTTTGAGGAGGTTGGAGAGATGGTGCTCCAGTCTGCGGAGGCCTTCTTTCAGCTGGACCTCCGAGAACAAAGCAGCGGAGACCAGGGCTCGCCTCTAGGGGAGGTAAATGATCGAGAAGTAAAGGGATGTGGCAGGATCTATGCAAGCAGCATCTCAGATCAGCAGATCAGCTTCCAGCCGGAAAGTGTCTGTCTGGCACAGCTGGCCCACCGAATATGATGGGTCCATCAGCATGCACAACAAAACATTGCAGCAGCAATTCTGTGAGAAGACAGCGTAAAAATAAAACATCGAACTCCTCTCACACGAACTTTATTCCTCTCCCAAAGCGTCCTCAACGTCCGGCAGGTCGAAAGTCACCACGAGTGGAATGTGATCTGATGGCTCCTGGCGCGGATCGTTTGCACCATTTTGCACTGGCCTACGGAGGCCTCTTGTCTGGCCCCCCCCCCCCCCCCCCACACTTTGAGAAGCGTTTCTCCGCCTGGTCGTTCGGCATGACACCAGGGCACTTCAGGGCACTCTTCCTCTTGAGGCACAGCATCTCCTTGCCACATGCGGGCGGTCCGCGGTCCGAAAGGATTGCTCAACATGCGGAAACCCCTGTGCGGTCTTGGAGGCTCGCAGTTGTGACTGCGGCTTTCAGTCCGATTCAGTCCCACCCGAGTCCTCGTCAAAGAATACGTAGTCGATCGTCTCCTCCCGCATACCTTCAAGAAAAGGAAGCTCTGATTCCACCAATGCACAAGCCCCTTCAAAGGCATTTGTGGCCTGTGATTGTTGAGGAGGCATCATTAGAGCCGTAAATATCGTCATAGGCATCCCTCATTTTGACTTCGCGCCCGTCTGATCGCTCCCAGACGAAGCGGCGCTCCTTCCGTTGCAGATCTCGGATGTCCCATGGTGTTGCCGTCCATTCAAGCTAACAGCGAGGGATCAAAAGTGCCAGCTCCTCACGGTCCTTCTCGTAGCCTGTGTGGTCCTTCAGTCGGCCACGCTGCGACTTTCTAAAAGGAGTCTGCAGAACGTAAGTCTCCGGCCAATGATCGCATGTGCTTGAAGTCCTTCTGGGATACCCATTCCTGCGAGGCACCGTGAACAACATCCTTGCCTTCGACGTTTCTGGAAATCATTCCGTGACGGTGCGACTGACGAGTGTGCTTGTGCCGGTCGAGGTGCCAGGCGGGCTGGGTCATCAACATTGCACTCGAACTTGATCAATGCGTCGCCGTTTGCGTCAATCTCCTCTGCCATGCCGCTGCACTGCCACACTCTCCGAACAGAGCCATGTCAACAACTGTTGCCGGAAAGTGATGGACAGCACTGGTGAACACACTCCGAAGGGCAGGAACAGAGCCGGCAGCCTGCACCTCTCCGATAGTCTTGCTGCGAATCCTGGGGCTGCTGTTCATCCGGCCCGTGAGTCTCAAGGCGTGTAAAAAGATGATTCTGACTCGAGGCTTCTCTCGGCTTCTCTCTGATCTGCGAAGTGGCTTGTACTTCTGCTGGCTGATGGAGTCGAAGTCCTGCAAGACCTGATTGCCCCTCAACTCGCTCCCGTGTGGTAGAATCTCACGAGGTCCAGTTCGGTGTTGCAGCGCGACGAACCAACACTGATATCATAACATGTTGCAGTGGTGAACCAAGAACATTCTGATGACATTTTAGCTGCCTTCACGAAGCGGTCCTTCTTGACATCCTTCTCCTGTCAACTTGTCTCTCGGTGTCCGGGAGGCACCGAAATCAAGGCAAGGGGAAGGCAAGACGGTCTCGACAAGGACTCTTTCAAGAGTGAGCAGCTGCTACTGGCATGTGCAGCTCGGCCGAGTCGCGCCCTTCAGGAACTTCTTCTTCCAAATGAAGTCGTGAGAATGCCCACGACTATTGATGTTAAAATCCCCACAAAAGATAACAGCTTCGTGGGGATTCACCAAATCACCTGGGCATGTGTGCCACAATCACACCCAGAGAAGTCTGATGTGCATTTTGGAGCCAATGAAAGCAATGCATAGGGCGACGTGTGCTTGCACCAACTGGCACCAACCGATTTTATTGCCCTGCATGAATTTGCCTGCAAACATGTCTCCCTCAAAACCCTCAACGATCAACAATCAAAGTCACCATGTCGGAGCATAGACTACTGAGGGCATTTTTTGTGGCTGCCGACGGACGGCTGCTAGTCTTGATTTGTTAAAAGGTCTTTCAGTGCATGCCGCTTTGCCTTAGCCAGTCATGTTCGGGGTGAAAGATGTACGGTGACGAGCAATGTATTGGGGTTCTAGACGGATGCCACGCAGCACATAAGAGAATGTGCTGCATTGTAGCAAGATTAGTGTTTTTCTCGTGGAACCTTGCGGTTCCACCCAACAACCCCAACAAGGAGCAATGTTGCTTCGGCGTCCCCCCAAGAAAGGCCTGGTATGGAGTTAAGGGTTGCTTTGGAGTTGGGAATACCACCGAATCTTCGCGTGATACTCCAGAGTTAAGGTGCTTTGGAATTTCTAAATTTGGCGATCGTGCTCCCGCCAGAGTGCTGTGCATGGATGCGACCGGTGTTGCTTGTCAACAATCGTTCCTGCAACAGTCCCGAGGGTTTCTGCATCCTGAAACCTGAAACAGTGCTTCCGCCACAGTGCCGTGTGTTTTCCGATTAATCGCGCTCACGCCGCAGCATGGTGCGCGTTTTGGATCACTTCGGACTCATCGGGTAAACTTAGGCGCAACAAAAATACTCCTTGAATAGGCCTTGGGTATGTCGGACTCGGGGTGTCAGGTGCTCTGTGACTGTTTGGGGATTATGTTGGTAGACTCACAGTTTACTGCTGCCCAAACAAGAGCCACCAATGCAGGGCCGAGCTGCTCATCAAGCTGTTGATGGTGCAAAGCTCGTCCTTAAAACCCAGCGGAAGCTCTTGGAGTTCTGGGATGTTCAGTAAGTTGGCTCTGACCGTGATGGTGAGGCTGGTGATGACGACGGTGACGAATGACGATAACACTGCTTGTGTCGATGCTGATGCTGATGATTGTGTCCTCTGACTTAGGGGCTTGTTGTAGCTCTGGCCCGGCGATGCCGAACAGCAGCCCAAGATGTACCCCGGTGGACGAAAACGCCACCAGCTGGCGATGCGAGCTAATTGAAATGCTTTTTATGACAGCTGCCAGCCATACTTCGTGTCAGCATAGACGTCCGGCCTCACTCTCTACGTGAACCTCGCTCGGCATGTCAATATCCTTATCGACGATGTGCGCATGATCTTTGTAGAAGTATTTGGTCATGTCTCGTTTTTGAGGCGATCAAAGGCTTTGCAGCAATGTCAGAAAACCTGAGTCTAGCAGCCAAATCTGCCATTGCACTTCCACGTCCAGAATTTGTCTAGAAATCCCGAACGTCCGTCTCCCTCCCGCGGCACTTTCACTATGCTTTCGCAAGTCTTTGCAACTTCTTACGGCGAAGAACCCAGGGAAGAATCTTATTCTTTCCACGGACAGTTTGTCCCAGCGAGAGGGAACGAGCAATCGCCCGTAGTAAAGTATGGCCACACATGCAACCCGATGCCTCCAATTTGTAGAGCAGACATGCAACCCTGCTGTTTTTTTTATGTGAAATCCGCAGAGGACACAGGCCCAAGGTGCTCTCCACCTAATCCTCCCGTTCGTGCGGCTCTCCCCCAAACCCCCTCCGCCCTTTTCCACCCCCCTTCTTCCCCTTGCTCGGTGCAGCCGAGCTTTCTTTGCAGCGTGGCTGCTGGCCACTGGCATAACTTATCATCTTCCCGGTCCGGTTCAGTCAAGCCTTGTGTGCAAAGTTCGCAGTCGCTCCCGCCCCCGCGTCCCCCCAAACCCCGCTCCAGAGGATGACCGAAACCACCGCCAGAAGAACTAGACTGCTGAATCCCACGAGCCGAGGCGGCGTAGCGTTAACATTCCACACCTTCAACAGCAACAGGACAAGCAGGAAAACAGGGAATGAAGAACTGTGGCCTTCCGGAATTAAATCGACAGAGCGGCAGTTCGGACTCGGCCGTGAAGATCTCGACTGGCGGTCATCAGATGAGTCGTGCAGAAGAGCACGGGCTGCCTGGAAGCGGAATTTCGAAGACAGGAGGAGGACGGGCACTGAAAGGATCAAAACTCCTCGAACCAGAAGCCTTTCATAATCTTGGAAGCTTAGAATTCCTTCTTTGGGCTGCCCGGTCCCTCGGATCTGCAGCCGCGCGAAGCCCAAGCTTCGGCGGTCCATGGTCTTCATGAGCTCTCCGTCCTCTCCCCTCTCCTGCAAGGCGTGGGATGGGACCAAAACAAATCTCTAAACTCCTAAACCCTTGAACCCTGAATCCCTGAACACGAATCAACTCTCCTGCAAGTCCAGGTTGCCAATCAGCTTGTCCTGCAATTCCTTCTGGTTTTTCTCCTCTGACTTCAAAGGCTTCAACATGGCTGATACAGGGTTTTACGGTTTGGGGGCTTTAAAGCTTTATGCAACTGCGCACGGGCAGCGTCGAAGCACAATCCCTTTTAACCGCAAGCATGCCAAGTGAATGTCGTATTCCTTCTTGTGAAGTTCGTGGTGCTTTGCTGCGAAACTCAAGCAGATCTGGTCTTGGCGTGCTAGCAACGTCCTGTGCATCTTGCCGTGGTTGGGCCAGTTGATACGGGCGAGCAAACGACACGTTTTCCAAGCGAACCCCCAGGCGAATCTCACACTTTAGGCAGTCTTACTCGCCGTTCCTGGCTCATCAGCAAACACAAGCGCCACTGACAAGAACAGGGTCCCCGGTGCCTTCAGATGGTGTTGGGGAATCGAAGCATCCTTGTCGCTGTGCAAGACGGTCACCTGCATCATGCCGTCTCGACACTCCTGCTCGCAGGGAGGCTTACACAAAACACACAAAACGGACCGAAAGCTTGAATCCTTCTTTGTCGTCCCCAGCTTGCTTCTTGTTAGGCTTTGAGGCTTTGCGCACGGCTCGATTCGAAGGCGGTTCTCTGTTGCAAATTGTGCATGCCTCGACTAGGGCTTGGAGTCAGGCACCGGACAGGCAACGACAATTCAAGTACTTCCTTGGTCCGGGAGGTGCCAAGCTCAAATGCAAAGCCTCGAAACCACCGCCTGACCTGATCGCAGACCCCTACACCAGCACCGAAAGCACTATTAAAATACCCTGAAGCCAAGCGATCGCTCCTTGACTTCGACTCTGGTTCCGGCTGGTCCGTACGTGCTGGCGTACTGGTCATCAGCAAGCTCGGCCAAAGAGGCCTTCCAGAGCTCCTTGAGAAGGCTTCGAGAGGAGGCCCTTGTAAAGTTCAGAACCCGAGTTCTACCCGAAGATTACTTGAGCTGTCCGGCGACCCAATCGTACATAAAGCACACAGTTCACCGCTCAAGAAAGGACCTCTCTGTGCCGGCAAAGTCCCCTCGAGAATGGAACCTCCCTGCCCCTCTTGGCGCCAAACCCTCAGAATGGTCATGGGATTCACGGCTATCCGTTTCAGGGAGGATATCTTTGTCTTGCATAGTTGGAGCATGGCGTCTGATGGCGACAATCCTGCGCAATGCAGGTGGCAAGAATAGAGCCCAAAGTGTAGGAATTAGTCTTCGCCCTATTCTTTTGGACTTTTTCTCGCCAAGCCTCACTTTCCAGCACGCCGTCTGCAATTTGCTGCCGTAACGCTGGAGTGGAGAATTCCTTCTTCCAGAAGATGCCCTAAGCTGCGGTCCAAAGCCCGAAATCATTGGAAGGAGGAGTCGGGATGATGCACACTTCTAGGGATTTGAAGGAGGATTTTCGAGCACCGGATTCGGCAGTTTATCGTTAATACATGCAGGGCACTATGCCTGCCCTTTCTTGGCCTGGACACAGGAGTTGTGCACCTGCAGAGATGACACCAAATCCAAGCCGAACTCTAGGCTCGCGGCAAAGTGCAAGGCTTCAGAGACTCCGAAAAAGACCGTGTTCCCAAGAGCAACGCAGCTCTTGGAGCCTTCATATCCGGCACTAGCCATGTGCTCGTGGAACTCTCTCTTCTCGACTTTGAGCCGGTGCATGTCCTTGGCGCCAGGCCGATCACCGAGCCTAAGCCAACTAGAGGTAAAAATACATGCCAAATAAATAGACAAACATCTGTTTGTGCATATATGTATGCATACACACATGCCTAGGCAGACAGACGGACAGACAGACTAATGGATGTATGTGCATACACGCTGCACGCCCAGGCATGCACACGCACACATGCATGCAGGCGTACAGTATCTTGCAAAGGTACACGTGCGCACACACGCACAGACACACACACACACACAAATGTGTGTGTGTGTGTGAGAACCTTATATTACAGGCTCATCCACACGTAAACCTCGCCACTATGTGACACGCATGTGTCTGCGTACGTAAGCGGGCGAGCATGCTTGTTTGTCTGCTTGCATTTTTGCTGTGCCCATGCATCACGTACATCTAGGTTTATACGCATGTATGTAGGTCTGCATGCACTTACACTAAACTTACACTGCACGCATACTCACACTCCCTTTCACCCGCCCGCCCACTTACCCGCCCACGCATGCACTCGCATGTGCACAGTCATAGAGAACATCCCACGAAGCATGTCTCTCAAACGCCTGCCATGTTTCATACTCTTGGAAGGCCACAAGATCCGGCGCCTCTTCCCTGATCCTTTTCAGAATCTTTGGCATCCGTCTGTCCTCAGATGCCCCGAAAGCCGGGCAAAATTGCAAACAGCCTGACGCGGTAAAGAAGACAACTAGCCTGGCTGCAAGCAGGAACTGACGGCAAAGGCACAACGCAGAAACGCCGCGAATTAGAGCAAGAGAGAAAACGCTTGTTGCCGCAACTTACTAGCCAAATCAACAACTGAGACGACGAAACCGCACCGGGCATTCGCCAGGCGACCCATGTCCGGTGGATGTTTTCCTTTGCGATCTCGTCGTAGACCCTTCGCCCCAAATCCTCCCAGGCCCAACCAAAAGCAAGGAAAGGTGGCGGAAAGGTAGCTTGTCTTGGGGTTGCAATAAGTAGGTTCGACTGTACTGGGATCCCTGATTTATCCCTGATTTCCTGAAACTCCCATGTGAGGCTTCCGAGAGAGGCAGTGTTTTAACTTGCAGAAAGCCGGCCTTGTCTTTAAGCTCCTTCTGCAGAACCCCCAGGCATGTCAGGTGCTTCTCCAGGGTGACTTCATCTCTGACTTTCTCCTTCTGAAGGCCGAGATCCCAACCCTGGGCACACCGGGCACAGTCAGAAGAGACTTCGGAAGCAAACCGGCCCGGGCCCTGCGAAAGGCGCCTCCAAGTTTCTGAGATCCGGCTGGCTCCAAAGTGCCCGAAGCTTCTGCGAAACGTCGTGCGGGTCTTTAATCAAGTCTTTCATCTGGTGCCAGGGCTTGTACTCCTGACTCAGACAGAATGTCGCATTTTGGCACTTGTCCCGAAAAAGTCCTCATTCATCCTCGCTTTCAGGTCTTTCCACTGCTTCTTTGGGTCGCCCTATCAAGAGCACCAATGATTGCAGTCAAAGGCGAGGCTCAAGATTCGAGCCTCCTTAAAAATTTCTTTCAGCAGCTCGTCGGGTGGATCTTTCATTGTCCTTTCCCACAGAGAACCCGAAGAGGGAGCGAGCGGAGAGAGCGTGGGAGGGGACTCGAGTGCATCCTGAGAAACATCGGTCCTTGGGATGAAATTGGAGATAAGGTCGTCCAGCAACAGATTCCATGAGAGGATCGTGACTTGAGGAGATGCCTGCGCAGTGCAGAGCACCACAGGCACTTGGACCTTCGAGGTGCCCAGCCTCACTGCCCATGTTACGTGGCCAAAAGAGTCTGCTATGGGAAGGCCTAAATGGCCTAAGACATGAATGATCATGAACGCATCTGCTTTTACGGGGGGGGGGGGGGGGGGAGTTGTGAAACATGGACGCTTGGCCAGGCTGCCGTGGCTCACATGCTCTGCCTAGGAGGCCTGTGCTGACAGCTGTGGGAGCCCAGTTGGCCCGGCGGCTTCGAGCTGTCAGGAATGCGAGGACAAGAGGCTCAGGCACTTCGCTCTTGATGCCAATCTTTCTCAAAACGGCGGCCGCCTGAAAATTGGAAATGGGTTTGTGTCTCAGCTCTACCGAGCTTGATGTGGGCAGGATGAGCTGGACAGGGCACCTGATTCGAAAGGATGTCAGCGTGTCCGAAACCATCAGATCTGAGGCTGCTGCTCTAGCTGCCGGAGTAGAAATCCGCGGCCCTGCCCACAATCCGAGATGTTTTTCCAAAAAGGCGTCCTTTGTGTGCACTTGGGACTCCCTGAACCCAAGCGCCTGTCACCTCGCACGTCCCAGCTCAAGCCCTCGGCGTCCTCTCCTCAGCATGTGGCTTCGAATAGCATTCGCAATTTCACACCGGCATCAGGTTCGTGCTCCCGTCTAAGTTCCATGCCAAAGATGGACTTCGCATAGAAGCGTGCCGTTTTGTTGCCTGCGGTTGCAATGACAAGTTTAGCGCCGGAAGTGAATGTGTCAGCACATGTCAGCACCAGGACATACCCTGCTGCCCAAGAGGCTCTTCGAGAGCGTGTCGACCTGCAATCGGACTCGCATTTCCCGTCGCAACGAAACGGATCCCCCCTGCAGCCGCATTTGGACCAGAGTAGTCTGGGGCCTTTTTGCCTCGAATCTGCTCAGCAACATGCGTCGGAGCCACAGGATCTTCTACCGGATCCCTGCGGAGAGGGGAGAAGGGAGCCGCTCCACGATGCTCCCCACGCTCCCGACAGGAATCCCCGCGAAAACAACCCACCCATGGAAGATATCTCGTCTCAGACGACCGAAATGACAGTGTTCCATGCGGCTTTTTGCCGGCCCACATTGGAATAGGGCATCGACCAAGCCTATCCAGCATGATTGCTACAGTGCTACAAGAAGATCGATGCCCTTGTGAAAGCTCCCATGTAACGGTGCTTGGGGCCCGGAGCACGGTGCCAGGGACAAAGCTACAGCCATGCCGACTGTGAGAAGAACCCTATCAGCATCCGAAAGGCAACAAAGTCCCCAAACGAGGTACCTTTCGTTGGCATGAGTCTGCTTTCCCCTGCCCGACAGCCACATCCGAAACAAGTCCACAAACAGCGCTGCTAGGTCACTCAAAATCCCGACTGCTTTGGGTTCTGGACGGCTTCGCACTTCCGCGAAATGATCTTGAATAGAGACGTGACGTGCATTGCTCGGCAAGGGAAGTCGGTGTAGTTACAGCTCGCAGCCATCGCACGTGAATTTAAGCCTGGCTTGGAATTCCGGCACCCAGACCCAGCAGTTCAGGGGGAACGGCGTGCCCTCATTTCACTGCGCTGTCTGTTGACTCAACTTTCTCAGAACTAAGGCGTTCGGGTGGTACTTCTCGTGCTGAAAGCATGCTGGACCGGCGACCCTCAGTACCCTACCTGTAACGCCCAGAAGATCCAAGACTTGGGATGTTTCATGACTTTTCCGAAGACGGGCCCGAACGGAGCGTAAGAAAGACAGTCAGATGACTTCCTTCAGGGTTGGAACTTCACCGACCTGATCATGCGAAGCATTGCAGCAGGCAGTTCTCGGTCTACGAATTTCGGAGCTCCTTTGACCTTTCGCCCTTCGACTTTCGCAACTCAGTCCCTGGCCCTGAGCCAAGCCGCAGCTTCTGGAAACTTATGACCAACTCCTCATCCTCTGAGGGCAATAGCCTGGGCTCTTGCTTTTGGAACGTAGTCGAAGTGACCATGATACGGAAACCGAAACCATGTGACTGAATGTCTTTACCATGACTTGGGTTGTCATGAGAAGAAGAGCACCGTAGTTAATGCTTTTCCTGCACCTCTTGATTCGGACCCAGGAGCTTCATTAAAGCCGTCAGGTTCATGTTGTGCAGGGTCCAAGGTTTTGCCGGAAAGGAAGGGGAGAGCTGACACTGCCAAGAAACGCAAAAAAAGACATCGCGCATGCTCCCAAGTGGTGACCAGGTATCTTCTTGAGCCTGCAGAACTCTTTGCGAGGTATGCTCCTTCGGCGATGATCGTGATCGTCGTAAGGCTCGATGTGAGAAGTCTCATTTGAAAACTTCTTCAAGACACAGATGAAGTCTTCGACCTCGACAGGTAGCCCGGCCGCCAGAGCCAGAGCTTTCTCCCGCATGTGAGGGATCAACAAAGATACTCTGTCCTCTTCGCTCAGAGCTTGAAAACGCGCCCTCTGTTCTTGGTCCAATTTCGGAATCGGAGAGTGCCGGCTGTGGTGGCAGAAGTGACAAGAAGCACCCTGCCAACACGTGCTCCCTTTCAGGATGTACACGCAGGGCCGGTGGCAGAGTTCGGGGTGGCCCAGGCTGCCCCAACTTGCGGGCTCCAGATTAGATTCTGCTTCCGAAACGAAGCCTTCGTTGGGCCGAGGAAAGCTTGCCACAATGGCCTTCAAGGTGCTCTGGCTCGAGGTCATCCTGGCCTTCAAAGCCTAGAAGGTAGGGCGGCAGCGCAGGCTCGGAAATGTCGCGGTGCTCAGCTTGAGAACGGCTGCGGGAGAGGGATTCCCCTCGATGCAGACACCTGCGAAGTGCTCTACACCTCTCTACCGAAAGCCTTCTTCTTCACCTCCCACTTCTGCCCCCGTCGCTTCCAGTACTTGTCGGTCTCCGTGGCCTGTCATGACAAGGAGTTCCTGTTTTCTCGGGGCAAGCCCCGAAGCCTTGTTGTCCACCGGCATCGGGGCAAAGTAGATCTCCTCGGAGCACAGTGACAGGACGTCGGAACATCCTCTCCAACTCATTTCGGTCTGTGTCTTCGTCTTGGATGTCCAATATTTGAAGCTGTTGATCAGGATGAACAATCATGCTGAGGGATCGCCAGCTGGACATTGGCGAGCCGACCACCACATTGAATGACAACACTGAATCACGATGAAATTCCCACTGAAGACAACCGAAGATCAACGTCGAGAGCGTGACAATAAGAAACATAATCAAGCTCGTAGCAATCGCAGCACAGAGGATAAAACACCAACATGGTGGCATGGCCGTAGTACTCAGACATGGGCAGGGCAGACGAATGGAAGAAAAACGCTGCAAGTCCGAAGCAATACCTCGTAGCGCGTGCACACAGACAGACATCAGGTACACCGGCATAGCGGAATGATAGGCTAACAAACCAACTTTAGTGGACAACAGGATATCGAAAGGATGTACAGGCGACACGTCGGAGATGTAACAAGGGGGCCAACTAGGTACAAGGTGACATGCCCTATAGACTTCAATGCAGTATACATGAGGAAAGCGAAGTGGCAAAGGCATGTTGACAGGTTATGACACTGTGTGTGCCTTTCGAACTTGAGGATGATAGTACGCAGCCATCTGCCTGCACGTAAGTGCACGGCATCCCCAGCCTTCAAGCCAACGCTCTCGTCCACCTCCATCGGATGGCAGCAGCAAGCGATGGCAGAGGCAGAGGCAGCAGCAGTTGCGATGGTTTAATGTTTAATTGTGCCATCGTAGGAGCAGATGTAGTAGTAGTAGTAGTAGTAGTAGTAGTAGTAGTAGGAGTAGGAGTAGGAGTAGGAGTAGTAGTAGGAGTAGCAGTAGTAGTAGTTAGTCGAGGTGGTGGTGGTGGTGGTCGTATCCCGGCATGTTGTTCTTCTGCGTGCGTTTGCATTTGCACATTGCACGACAGTCACCGTGGTAAGCGAAGTATGCGCGCAGGATCTGACCTTGGTGGCCAGGAGGGCTGTGTTCCATGGGTATGTTCTTGCGCGCTTTTCATCATGCCGATGGTGCCTGCGTGGTAGAATGTGCCAGTACCAACTACTAATGTGGGCTCCTCGTGGTAAGTGCTGAGGCTTGTAAATAGTCTGATGGAAATTCTCGACAGTGGCAGCTCGAATGTCAAAATGCATTGCAAGGAGTACTGCGGCTTATGAGGATGATGATTATGATGACGATGATGGCCGTAGTACTGGGAGCAAGGATAGACGTGGGAGCAGCGGGCAACAACCTTAAAATCTGCAGCAGCAATATTCACAGAGACATGAAACTCATTAACCAATTGGCTTCGGAATTCCCCAACTCTGGAATGCACACGTCTTTGCATGCCTTCGTGAAGAACTGGTTCATCAGCAGCCTCCCTTCGTCGAACTTTTGCCGCGCGGCGGTAATGTTTTCCTCCAAATGGAAGCACCAATATGATCATCAGATTTACTACTTTTCATGCGATCCTGATGAACTAGACTACACTAGTTGTTGTCGGGTGGTTTAGGCAGGATGCTGTGGTGCTTGAAAGTCGGAAGTTCCCTCAGCGCAACACGACAACAGACTGCTTTGGCGGTCCTCGCGGGCAGCCTTCCCCAGCTGATACTGGTTGATTTCGAACTTCTGGAAAATCTGGGGGGAGAGCGAGGGTCCAGGAAGTTTCAGGCTTCCAAGGCTGGGTTTGCACCTGCTGCAGCTCCTCGGAGGTGTCTGGATCCACCGCATTGCTCAGGGACACGTCCCTGAGCCGCTCAAATTCCGAGTTGCGGAGCGCATTGCAGAGGTTGATCATCAAAGGGACCAAGACCCATACGATTATGAGATGCAGCGAGAACCGAGGATCTGAAACGGTCTGTTCCAAAAGCGCACCCAGATCTATGTTGTCAGGGGTTATCTGAGTGCCGTGCTTCATGGGATAAAGGATGTTCCGTTCGAAGACTGTGACGGAGGCACCGGCACCGGCATTCTGGCTCACATTGCCCTTGTACCTGACGTCCCAGGTCTCTTGACAATGGAGAGAACCGCACATCTCCTCTTGGGGTCATGTGCCATGCAAGAGGTGTCCGAGCGCCCATAGGGGAGCGGACGAGTACTTTTCGACCTGCCCTTGAAAAAAGCAAAGAGAACAAACCATGAGTGATAGAAGCTTTCATCTCATACACGAATCAGGCACGGGCGAAAATGCTCACGTCAAGCGTGGTCAAGCAGTAGGAGCACCCCCGGCGCACATCTCGCGAAGGCTGGCGAGGGAACGAGCATCTGGGCAGGCAGCGCCCATCTCCTGGCCAGTAGGCGCAGTGATGTGCCCGAATCCGACAGAGGACATCTGTGTGCCTTGCACATCTCTTCGCTGACCAGGTTCTCGGTCGGGTGGACCAAAGGCTTGACGTCAAACATGTACCTCATAGTCGGCCAAACCGGACACCGTGAGATGTCCAACCTCGCGAGGAGTTGCACCAGTCGGCTGCGAAGTTCAGAACTCGTGCCTCCGGTCCAGGTGTCAAGAGACTTCGAGGCAGTGGCACTCCCGGGTTGCACTTCTTGCGCAGTTCTGCTCTCTCACTCCCCGCCTTCTCACGGAAATAAGGGATGCGGTCCTCCATCCGGTACCTCAAAGGCATCAGTGATGACACATGTCGCAATCCCCCACACGACATCGCACAAGCCAACAAGGGCACTGAGCGAAGGCAGCCTGCAAGCCGTGGTGTCAATTGGCAACATGCAGGATGCGGTCAAGATTTCCATCCGTTTTCATGACAAGTCAAATCAGAAAAATGTGTTTTTCTCTGCGGGGGGCCTGGGGTGCAAGCAGCGAGGTACCGCTCGCCAGAAGAGCCTCAGGGCATCATGCACTTCCAAATTCTGGAGAGAGGGAGGCGGAGTGGCTTCTTCTTCTTCTTCTTGAGGTCCGAAGCCTCTCCTGGGACCGCTACATCTCTGCGCGAGAAGCTTGCGCTCTGTTCCCGTGTTCCGGTGCGGCGAAGCATTGCGCCTCATTTCTGTGCCGCAAGGAAGTCAAAGGCTCAAAGGTTTCACTTCGCCCTGCCTCCGATACAGGTCGCCAAGGCCACCCACGCCCATACAGGCCTGGCGCGGTGAATCATTGCAGGAGCTGCGCGAAGCGAGGATTTGCTTCTTTGCTTCGGCATCGGCCTGGCCTGCTGTCTTGGCTGTGGCTGTCCTGGCCCTGTGTCGAAGCTGCCAGTTGCCTGAGACTGGGAAAGTCAAAGCTGCCACTGCGTCACAAGTTCCTCTCGTGGATGTTTAGCGGCTTCTGCTTTTGTGGGCTTCCTCGTGCCCTTCTGCGCGCAACGACACCTCACTCAGGTGGCGACGTGGCGCCAGGCCCCTGCGAAGAAGATCACGTTAATAAGTACCAGATCTATTCAAACACAGATGTGGCACATGTGAGCCTTGCTCTTTTGGCCCTGCCCAGTATTCAAGAGCTCACGATAGCCAAGCTGATAGATGTACTGGCTCCTCTCCGGTGACGCTGAATCGCGGCGAGCGTGGAGCAACGAAGCCTACGGGCCCCAGCAAAGTGGCTGCAAACTTAGCTTTCTCATTGAGTTGCAACTTTCGAACGTGCAGGTTGAAACCGAGTGCTGCACCGAGAGAGACCCCACAGGCGCCAAGGAGCAGGGCCGGGGTCAGCCTTATTTTGGCTCGACTCGCTCGACAGCACTGAGAGACGCAGCAAAGGCTGGGACCAAGAGACGGATCGCAGAGCCATGGCCCAGGACGGAGACGCTCAAGAGCCCCACGAACCAATGGTGCACAAGATGTAGCGTTCAGAGGAGCGCTTCTTGTTGCAATGATCCTGATCTGACTCCTGATTGCAATACCACTTGCAATGCCACCATACAGGCTTAGCACCCTGAGCCGAGATGGCACCCGCGACGAGTGCTGAGATGTTTGGGAGCATGGCAGGAAGGTAAAGTAACGAAGGGTAGCTCGCAGGCGTTTTTTTTGTTCCCGGCGTCGATTGCATCAGCCCCCTAGGCGCATGCCTGTGCCCTGGAAAGCTTGAAAGCTTGGCGGCTGGGGCCCCGGAGTCTCAGGGGGTCCAGGACCGCCAGGCCCTGGGAAGTTTCGCTGAAGAGGGGCCATGGGTCCATCAACCATGTTCGCGTTCACCAGGTTGTGGAGCTTGAGACCTTGGTAGGCCCCAGCACCTTGGCAAACGAAGGAGACGAGCACGAATGGGCCCCCCACGAAGAGCTTCAGAGTCAGGAAGATGGCGTTGATACCAGAGAGGAAAGCATAGGCCATCACGCAGGTTAACCCGTGGCTGCATTGACCGAGCGGACTATTTGCCAAGCAAGCATAGCAAGGTGCCACATTCGGATCGTCACTGAGGAGGAAGATCCCAACACACCCGCTGAGCACTTCGTTGATGGGAATGTCGCCGGTGCAGAATCGCCCTACAGCGGCCACGAAGGTTCCTATCACGCAAAACCGGATTCGCCGCATCTTCTCGAGCATCTCCGGTGTCGGTGTGCCCACGTTGATTGGAGCCGGTGCGCTCAACGGAATCATGTCTATCCGAGCTGTGAAGCTAATGCCAGCTACCTCCCTGCAGACAACCAAGCAGCACATGCGTGCTTTGATTCAGCTCTCAATGTCACGAATGCTGATGCCCTTACCACTTCGATGATTTTTTGAACTGAGGCATATCTCTGACAGCACCTGTTGCCTCTAACAGACTCTACGATGCATTGGCAAGAGCCGAGAAGGGCATGTGTCAGAATGAGCAAATGCTGCCACAGCCTCAAAGACACTCTCGAGGGTTTCTTGCGGAGGCTTCTGTTGCTCGATCGGCACAGATCAATGCGTCGGCAGCGGCAGCTGTGTCCTGTAAAGCACAGAAGGTCGGGCGAACCAGGTAACCAAATGTTTCCAGAATGAGTTGTCTCCAAGAGCCAGTTTTTCTGGGCTGCCCTGCGACAGCACGAGCAGCCCAACCCACATCTGCAGCCTTGGACCTCCGAAGCATTCCCGTCGCTTGGCTTCTCAGACCTTTTACCGATTCCTGCTAGCAAAGTGCATCCAGAAGCCGCCTTGCAATGTGTGCCTCTTGCAGAGTTTGCCCTCCAGTGACCGCACGTGAATTCACCCTCTTGGCTTCCAGCTGCAGCTGCCTTATGCGGCACTGCGCTCGATTCTTCGCGTCCTGGGAAGCACTGAAACTTGCTACCTTGGCATGACAGTGCTCGAGAAGGCTTTTTCGAGGAGCGTGGGGCAGCAACTTTTGCTTCTGTATCGGCGTGGCTAGTGAGCTAGTGTGAATTTCATTTGCTGCAGTCCTTCGCAGTTGTCAGCTCCTTCGCAAGTGTTTGACATGCCATGTTGGACCTCGACTGAGGATTGTGCAAAGGCGCCGACATACCAAAATGGTTGCACGGCTACGCAAATCACTGGGCCCGTGACTCCTCGAGAAGAGCGGCCTGACGCTTCAACTCTTCGCCTCTCATCGCATATATCGCATGTCTGTCAGAGTCCGAACCGGACCCGCCGCTCCGTCTGAGGAGGCCACGCAAGCGCCGGAGCTCCGCCTCGCGGCGCTTCGCCGCAGCAGCCCCGAGGACGTTGGCGCGCTCCGCCTCTGACTCTGGAGCGCGGACGCACGAGGACGAGGGCTCCGAGTTTGTCTCACTGTCAAAGCCTCGCCCAGGCGCTGCTGGAAGCCATCTCGCTCCGCCTAGCTGCCGCATGCTGCCGCTCTGCCAGCTTCCGCCGGAGCTCCACGTCAGCATGGTGAGCCGGAGGCCCTGACCCTTGCTTCGCAAAGGAGAGCACAAACAGCGTGAAACACCTCCGGGGAAGCGCCGCGACATGCCGCGACGCCGTGACGCGCCTCGCTCGCATCTCTCGGCGGCCGGGCCTGGCCTGATCGTAGTTCTCGGGCCGCGCGAGGCAGTCGCGCACAGTGGTCCAGAGGCGCGGGTCCTTTGCAAAAGAGCAGAGCAGAGGCCCCGTCGGCGAGAAAGAGCGGTTACCCGTACCGGTCCTCATGCTGGCCATGCTCAAGGTCCAACCGCTCGGCCGACGAAGTGTCTGTGTCGACTTTGGGCTTCAGCCTCGCGCTGTGGCTGTGACGCCTCGATGTGCTGCAGAGGTCGGAGTCGGCTCAACACTGAATCAAGGAAGGTGAGCAGTGTGGGATGACGCTGCTCAGGGTGGTTCGAGGAAAGCTTTGCGAGATTCCTCTCTATTTTCAGACATGCGCGATTATGTGGCTATATGTGGCTCCGTGCCACGGAAGAGTAAAGGGGCCAGCAAGGCTGAAGCTCAAGAGCTCCAGACTTTAGACTCTCCCCTTGGACTCCCGGAGTGACCCCAAGCCGACAAGACTCCCGAGGCGGCTGAGGGCACTGCAGTCTGCTCGGAGTTTCGCTCCGTGCCCGGCGAGGTCCTAAAATTGTTGAGGCCCCTTTCACTTCGCCATTTGATCAGGTGAGTTGCACCTGGTTGGCGCTGGACGGAAGCGTCCCGCCTTAAGGCTTAAGGCGGCTCTGGGCGCCCTCTCCTGGCTTCCGACCCCCTCCTGTCTTACAACTCGGGTCCAGACTGACCGACCTGGCGCGTCCAGTTCGCATGTGCCGCCGAGGCACATGGCATGTTTTTGTGTCAAGTGGGTTTCCTCATGACCCCAGTGGTGCAGCCTCCGGCGTGGCCTGCGGCAGAGGCCGCGGCTCCTGCTAGCAGGAATTGGAGATTAGAAAACGAGCGATTGAGCCTAGGGCCTAGGGCCTAGGTGGCCTCGAGGGAGAGGCAGAGGGAGCTCTCCCGGAGAAGTTCCACGGCCTCAACAAACCCAGACGGGTCTGGCAGAAACTTGGGTCTTGAGTCACAGGAGGTTTTCCAGGGGTCGGGACCTTGGTGCAGCCTCGCAGCTCCACCAGGGGATAGAACGGCCCGCGCAGCGGCAAAGAGGCCTGAGATCAGCTGCAGGGTCGCGATGGGTCGCGTCTTCTCGACCTCTGAGCCGCGCCTCGCACGCCGCTACGGTCCTGCCGTTCAGCCGGACCTGATGCACGAAGCAGGGCTTCTTTTGAAGTGAGCCGGTCGACAGAGCCGCAGGCTTGGAATTCGCCCCCGCTGAGGAAGACATGCACCTGGCGCTGGACTGTGAGGGCCCTGTCCAGCACGGCATCGCTTCATTTGCCTGGTCGCCCACTTGCAGCTGGCTCGTGTCCCAGGTGATGTCATGGCCTCACTTCCCAAAGAAGGGACAAAACATGCGAGTGAGCGAGTGACAACTTGGCCAAGGCGGCCCAGTCGCACTGGTTTCCATCCCAGAGGGCACCACCACCGCCGGCCACCACGCTGTCTCGGCGCGATGCATACAGGAGGGGTTGCATGCTTTCTCTCCTCGCTTGTATGGGTAAGCGGCCCGGGACATCCGCTGCAAAATCCATGTCGCCAGGTCGCAAGGCCAGGCCTCGGGTCATAGGTCTTCGAAACCAATCCGACTGAGTCGCCAAGAGAGAATGGCCCATGGGCCCATGGCTGTCTGGACTGGTCATCGTCAGGCCGACCTGGACCGGCCGGGTGTTCAGACTTGGTCATGAGGATTCAGCCCTTCAGCACCGTGCCCAGAGCCCAGAGCTGAGACCAGTCTCGGTGTCCACATCAGCGATGAGAAGGCTGAAACCCTGACGCACGTCTCGATCATCCCAGCAACTGAGTCAAAGATCTGCGACGCGCGCCCATCCCAGCGTGCTGGATCCTCGGCACGCGGGGCCTGAGCCAAGAGCTGGGCAGGGGGCTAAAGCCCCTGAAAGCCCTGCCATCCCCTGCCCCTGTCGGTTTCGGCTGAGTGCCAGGACAAGGTGCTCGTGCAATGGCAATGCCTGGCAGCTCGCAGCAGCCCTGTCTATCATGCTCCAGGTGAGTGGGATGTGTGCCCCCTGAGCCCACAGAGAACAAAGACCGAACCCAGACGAAGCAACAGTCTCAGAATCAGTCAGCTACGTAATCTCGCAGGAGAGTGCCTCTGGAGACACCCTTGCGGCTGGCTGTCGCCTGCTCGGGCCATGAGTCTGTCTCTGTAATTCAATGCTTCTGGTTGCGATTCAGCCCAATAAGTTCGGATGTTAGCTCTGCGCGCACCTGGCTGCGCCCGGACAGCGTGAGGCTTTGGCTGCTTGCTCGGCGATGGAAGCCGAAGCCCTGGGAACACCCCGCTTGGAATTTGAAAAAGGAGCACGTCACGTCTAAACCTGGGAAAGATCCAAGCACCAAGCCGTGGATGCCTGAGTCCCCGATGCCATGCAGCGCCGTGCGCTCTTCAGAATAAGGGCTGCCCAGTATTGTCGCCTATGGAGGTTATTCGGGCAAAGAAGGCTGCAAGGACGCGGTTGCTGGAACATGCTGTGAACATCTGCACCGTGATGGTGTTGCCAGCATGTGGCTCTGCGCTCTGAGTCTCGACCCAAAGCGCCGAACAGAAGGGCAACATAATTATGCAATTATACTTCCTGTGGCATGTCATCGAAACTATACCAAGACACCTGGGACCAAAGGGGCGAGCCAAGCCAACATAGAAAAACAACGGGCTCATGCAGGCTAACGTGGATGAATGTGTCTGACCTTCAGCTGCGCAGCCAAACGCGCTGCCGGTTGCCTGCAATTGCTCGATGTTCAGGTCTTTAGGGGGGAGATGCTGGGAAAATCAACCCTGTGAGACACGTCACCGCTTCCCGGAGGGAGGTTAAGTTTTCATCTCTGCAGTTTTAGCTTTTCACGAACGAAGATTGCAAGCCCACCGGCAGCCGGGACAACTGGGTGAAACGGAGAGAGACTGTCCGCGGACCACGGCTTCGCTTGCACGACACCATCGGTCCTGGCTGGGCAACCCATCAACACCAACCATACGAGGCACAGAACAAGATCATGACACTGATCGGCATCAGCTGTCACATCGTCATCATCATCATCATCATGATCATCATCTTCACGACCAGCAGCATCATCGTCATGGCAACTACGGCAATGCAGCAAGGTCTATCGCGCATCTACATGAAGGCATTGCTTCCAGATGTCATATAGGGTCATCCCCAGCGCCTGTCTGTATGCAGGGGACGGAGCTCCGTCGGATTTCACGAGGCCACCGCTCCTGCAGAGACGGAGCTCTGAAGGGCCTTGGGTGCAAGAGCATCCACTGGAAAGCAGATGGTTCCAATGTCTGCAGGCTCCTAGAAGTCGAGACTCCTCCACGCCACCGACAACCTTCCGGCGCCACTCGAGGGAATTTCAGCGCGCTTTGGTGCTTGGTCGCGCGTCTCCTTCCAGATGATGGCCGCCACGCTGAGACCAACACAGCCCAAGACCTGCCCCAATGCTTTCTCCACAATCTTCCGCGAAGCGAAGTGGCACAGCAAAGCCGGTATGCCTCTTTGTGTGCTGCAGGGCCCTGGCTCAGCAGTTTGGGCCGGATCGACATGTAGACGGCCAGGAGCACCCCCAGCCTTTGGTTGCTTCGGAACAACTTCCCCTTCAGTCCCCCCAAAAGTACTCACAAGCTCCAGGCAAACAAACGATCCAAGAGAGCATTGCCCATTCCAACCTCAGTTCGCTGCAAGCTCGGCGACTCACCCGCGTGACAGCCAC
This sequence comes from Symbiodinium sp. CCMP2456, assembly GCA_905221635.1. Taxonomy (NCBI): domain Eukaryota; class Dinophyceae; order Suessiales; family Symbiodiniaceae; genus Symbiodinium; species Symbiodinium sp. CCMP2456. Next base: position 42,705 of record CAJNDV010002570.1, read on the forward strand.
TAAGGGTGGGGCAAGGAGAGTGCGGCATCGAAGGTAGCGGACCAGCAACGACAACTGGCAGGGAGATAAACTCATGGTGGGGCATGCTGTGCTGAGAATTCCATGCCGGAAAAACTACAGCTCGTCCCTTTCCTTGGCTCAACATTTGTAGGAACAGGAGAACTCCAGCGAGACAGCTTTCAGGGTCAGGCCCGAGGAGAACTCCAAAGCGACAGGGCCTTGCCAGCTTTTTGGCACGCCTCCCGCGGATGGGTACCGCACTGAACACACTCACGAGATGAGTGGAGCCATACCGCAAGGGCCTGTACACGCTTTCGGCTGCTCTGACCGGGAAGGTCCAGTGGCTGGCAGAACTCCTGCATCTGCGAACATTTCGGAAGAAATTTGGTGACCACTAAGGTAATCAGAGGGCGCAGGAAGGGCCATGATGCCACGTTTTGTACGCAAGAAGCTAATGATTACTAAACAACGGACTCCTGAAATCAGGCCTCTGAAAACCCGGGGCCTCTAAAGCAACCCTTCGCAACCGACCCACCCACGAGCTCAGAAGCTCTACCCTCAGCCGGCTGCCTACGAAGTGCACCCAGGCATCTCTGCACACTGGGATCTGAAGAATATGTTGAACATCCCTCTCTCTTGGGATTGTCGTGACCACTGCCCCACTAATGCTGTTGTTGCTGCTCATGTTGACGTGGTGGTGGCTGGTGGGAGTGGTCGTGATGTCGGTGCTGGTGTTGGTGTTGATGTTGGTGTTGTCGTTGGTGGCGGTGGCGGTGGAGGTGGTTGTGGTTGTAGTGGTAGTGGTGGGGGTGGCATTGGCGGCGGCGGTGGCGGTGCTGTTGGCTTTAGCGGTCGTGGTGGTGCTAGGTGATGGTCAAAAGGCTGATTTCGGCGGATTGGTAATGACATGTAATGACGGCTGATGGCTCGGATGTTTCGGAGAAGGACGACGGCGAAGAGGAAGTCCTGTGCCACCACAACGGGCAAGACTCTCTTCTCCAGCGTACACCTGGCAGAGCAGGCCAGCTTCGCGCACACGCGGCACGTTTCCAGCTTTTTTGCTCCATGGACCTGTATTCAGCTGCCCCTTCGGGGCTTGACGGTAGCAAAACCCAGGAGTCAAGCCCTGCACTCTTGAGATAGGAAAGAGCATTCTCTAGGCTCCTCGGTGCAGAATCTGTCGTCTCCTGGACTTGGCCACACTGCATTTGGTGCCGCTTCTACCGCGGCCTGGAAAATGGGAGCTTTCGTGCATGTAGCCGGCCTTTCTCTTTCGGCCTCCTGATTCGGGGGCCACGGAAGGGCAGAACTGCGGCTTGGCAGTGGTGTGCTGAGCATTCTGGCTGTGCGGAGACAGGCTGAATTGGCCGTGGCTGTGTCATGGGGAGCACAGGATGACTGGACCACTGCCGCTGAAGCCCTCCGCAACGAATTGGCACTGTGCAGGATTCTGCATTTTCCTGTCTCAACACTTACGCGATAATGTGCAATTTCAACCTTGGATGCCTGGCAAGAGCTGCAACAAGCGACGAAATCTGGTGTAACAGACATTCTCGCACCGTACCAATACCTCCAGCATGCTCTCCAGCAAGTCCCGAGTCAAACTGACTGCAGCTTCTCTTGCGGAGAATCAAAGTCTGCTGCAGCTGCCTTTGGTCGCCAATGCCTTCCTTGAGGAATGCTTGGAATCTGGCCATGTTTCTTCCCGAAGACAAACAATGTGGTGCAAAAGATCACTGCGAACTCATCTGCCAGTACTCTAAGTGTTGCAGCATCACCATTACTCTCCTGGCCTCTCCAGCTACCACACCGACCAGTCCCCTCTTAAGCTCCAGCAAAGCTCCATGGAACGTCAACCGCACTTCAGGCAAGCTTGTTGCCAATTCTTGGCCGGGGGACAGGCTACCTAGCTGAACTGGAACATTGAGTCACGACTCACCATTCATGTTCGAGGAGCGGTCCTCGCCAGCCCCTCTCCCTGTCCCCGCCATGCGATGGCACAGGGGTTTTCAACCGCTCTGCCAAAGCATGGGTGGCAAACGTCTGTGTCTCCAAGCGAGACACGGGGCTTGCAGGCCTCAGGGCTCATGGTGTGCCTGGCTCATCCATCTCCGGTGCTCCTAGCAGCAGAGCTGTGGCTCCGTCGGGTTTCCATCAAGCTGTCGTATGTGGGTGCGGATGCAAGAGGATGCAAGGGTGGCCTGCATCGCGAGCTCTTCCAGCTGCTTCCGAGAAAGCCATGGCAACCTTCTGAGCCACCGCTGTGCGCCGCACGATGCCTTGTAGACCTTGGGTGGAAATTCCGATGCTACCATCAGCAAAAAAACAGCTTCTCAGCTGTCGAAGCAGGTCTTAGCTAATTTTCGAAGTGTGGCGGAACATCATAGCGTGCCTGCGCTTGCAGCCGTCCACTGGGGCAACAGCACTTGGTCACGCGATCATGCTCCTTCTTGCTGCTTGTTTGCCTGGCGAGCCGCAACAAAGTTCCTTGGATCCCTTGACAGCTGATAAAAAAAGGCTGCAGGCACCTGCCATCTGCTACCAGCGACATCAGCGTCCGGGTGCCGCGGCGGGGCGAAGCTGCAAAAGCACAGGTCTCTGTGGAAATGCGGTGGGGACAAGTAGCCCGGGACCACAGTGCTACAGAGGCTGAAGAGCATATTCCTAAAGGTCTCCGAAAGCATGTCAGTGGAGAAGTCAGTGATGATCCATGTGTGGGCAAAGCCTTTGGAAGCCAGCGCAGGCGCAGAGCTTGAGGTCTTCATCTTGTAGCTGCTCAAGCGCCCTTGCCATTCCAAACCAATGCAATGCGACTTCAGCTTGCATCAACCACGCCTCGAAGAACCGCTGGCGAGAGCAGTTCCGAAGATTGGAGGGCCTGGTTGGACCTGTAAGACACTGTAAGATGAAGGGCACAAAATGGCAGAAAGCTGAGGCGTCAAGTGTCAAAGCTTGTTGGCCTTGGCGATCCGCTTCCTTCCCGATGGATACCTCCACAAAAGGCTGGGCTGTGACGGCTGTGATGTCTCTGAGGAAGCCGCCCCGTGTGACAGCCGCCCCCCGTCCAGGTGCCTTCGAAATGGCCTCCAAACTCAGAAGGCTTTTCGTCAATTTCGTCTGCACACGGCAGAGGCAACAGGAAGAAGTTGAGGCCCAAGCGAGGCAGCCACGATGTCTTCGATTCGTGCGATGGCCACGTGTGGCTGTGCATCTTGCTCCGTGGGCTTGCCTGGGCATTAATTACACTAAGTGACAGAACACAGCTCAATTCTCGAAAACTTTGCCGTAGAGTCGTAGAGGCAGTCACTCTAAAACCCAGGTCCGTGATCTACTGAGACGACATCACCGAGTCTTCGCAGCTCTGCAGGCAAGGTGCTGCGGCCGTCGACCTGGGGGTATTTGCTAGTAGCTGCTTGCAGCCGCCAAGAAGCATTCGTTTGACAGTTGGCTCAAGCTTGTGGCCTGCCTCTCAGGGCTGTAACCCGTCCGCGATGCACCAGAAAAGCGCCGTCGGCCTGATGGAAAGGAGAGCACCCGTAGGAAGAGTCCGAGAAGACTCGAAAGCGAGTGGCCATACGGAACCATTGATCACCTGCACTAGCCTGTCCAAAAGACATCCGGAGCGATCGGCCGATCGGCACCGTGGCATGTAAATTCTGCCCTAGACCCCGCACCACATGCCAGACTCATTAAGCCGTCGACAGAACAGACCATTCGTGACATGGCGTGATGGCCTCGGCCATCACGCGGGGACCGAGGGGATCGGTGCCAGCGCGTGGCGTTGAAGACCGGTGGGTAGTTGCAACAGGCCTCCTGCGCCACCTGCGCAGAAAGGAGATGGAGGCCTGTTGGGGGCGCTTGGGCCTCGGTTGCCCTCTCAGCGGGAGCAGCTGGCCATTTTCTGATTCTTCGGAGCCTTCGGAGTGTTTGTTGAATCGCGCAAGCTCCGAAAAGTGAGATTTGCGTGGGAGATGCGATGCCTCATTAAATCAGGCCCAGTGGATGCCGAACAGAAACGAAAACCCGGCCTTCCGCGCTAGAAAGGAGGCTGGGCTCAGTGGGCGCTTTAACCGCCGCAGGGCCACTTCCTGCAGCGGGGTTTCGTCCTGGCTGCTGGCCGCACTCAGCGAAGAGGCATAACCACATCTCAGGCCTATACGCTACAGTGAAGAGCACCCAAATCTGCACAGTGGGTGATGATTTAAACCTACCGTAGCTGCCACCCAAAACGCAGTAGCCTGCGAAATATCAGAGAAAGACTCTTCAGATTGTCACCTTAAACGAGGAGGAGGAACCAGCTAATTGCAAAGTGATCACATCCCTGAACGACATTCGCAAGTACACGGAACACATCGAATACAGCTTGGCATATACATATAATGGCTGCGATCGTTCGCAAGAGTTTTATTTTATCTCAGCCAGCAGGCTGCGTGTGAGCCACAGGTTTGATTCAGCGCGGGGTGCGTGTCTGAACTTCAAGCTGAAGATCAAGATTTCTTAGGGAAGCCATGTAAAGTCATCAATCCGAGATCGATGTTGATGAGGGTGAGTTGCACAACGGTGAGATAGACTTCGTTGAAAAGGAGATGAACAACACTATAGTGCTTCACAGATACAGCCGCCCTTGAGAAGCAATTGTACACGGCCTTGACAGCAAATTACATAAGTACGGAGCGCAGAAACGAACTTCTTCGTGATGACTGAGAGTAAAGTGCAAAGACCCGAACACTTCCGAAGAAAACGCGCCCCGATTCGCCCCTGACCTCGCCATTGATGCTGGTGGCGAGGTCGGACAAGCACGCCTCGGAAGCCAGGGGAATGGGCTTTTGTCTCAGGCTGGTGACCTCTGGCTTTCGCAATTTCGCCGCACTGCCGACGAAGGGCGGTATTCCAGGGCCGAAGGCTGAAGGGATCGCAGGGAGGTAGGACCTCCATCCGGCCATAGGATGCGGAAATGCAACCTAAATCTTCGGTTCTATCACCAGTGCGGGTCTCTCATTTTCCCTTCGTATGGGCTTGCCAAGGCTGTTGGATTCTCACTCGCAGATTTGCTTCTGTTAGCTGTTCGTATTTGCCGAGGGACTTGGTGCCCTCGCCCCTTTCTGCGCTGTGAGCCGAACGAGACAAACGGGCAGACGTTTCAACTTTCAACACTCCGGGGCATGCAGTGCAGGAACCCGCGGGCTCTTGCCTGACGATGTCAGCAGAATCCTGGCCCAGGCGGCCCAGTCGCCCACGGAGCTCAGCTGGGATTCACCCGACACATTCTATTTGGAGACAATGTGCCCCTGGTACCATTGGGCACTGGTTGTAATCCAGCATCGAGACGAAGGAGGCGTGGGATGCCTGGCACTCCGTGCGGCATTCTAGACACACACCTTGTGTTCAGACTTGCATGCTTACAGACAGTCACTGCGCTTATTTCCGTAGCCCTGGTCATCTTTCTCGCTGTTGGGGCAGCTGCGGCCAGTGCTAAGAGCTCCTGCTGTGAGAAAGAATGCAAGAGACGTGCAAGCGTCTTTGCAGGGCTTTCGGGCGACTGTGAGCATCCTTAACTCCCAGAGGGCAGGCCCGACCACTCTGAATAGGACGGCATCGGCGTTGACTGTCTCGAGAGGTGCCCGTAAAGACAGGGACTGACTGGGCTTTGTAACGTATGCCTCGATCGCACTCGCAAGATGCGTAAGGAATCCATCTTTGGTGCTGAATCGAGCAGGCGCGGAGACCGTGCCAGTATTGCAAACTAACTAGTTGCTCCGGTTTAGCCAAGTGCCGTATATTCGCAGACGCCAGGCCAGTTGCGAGATGTTGCGAAAGGAGTTTGTCGACAACTCCAGGAGGTGAGTTACAGAGGCCAGAGTGCCACAGGCCCCCCTGACATGTAAGAGTTCTCCTACGGGGCCAGGACAGGGTGAGAAGGAACTTGCGTACCCCACTCTGGACTTGGCCAAGGACTTCCGACGTTGGAAGTTACGACCGCCACTCTCACAGCACGTCCGTTGATTCCACAACCGACCCGAAATTGAGGTTGTCGGCCGCGTCGTGTCAACACTCAATACTGGTCGTCCACCCAACTCTGCGAATTATGACCCTAAGCCCCGAAGCAGGAAGAATGCGCTTGGGTCCTTCACACCTCTTACCAAATGCTGGGTCTGTGATACGGATAAACCCGCAGCCCACTGGAAAGGAGAGACTCACGCATGTCATGTCACAAATGCTGCCTCCCGACTTCGAACAGACCACAGCTGGTGCCAGCAGCAGCACCGAACTAAATCAAGCCGCAGTCGCTTGTCCGTTGCATGCGAACCAGCAGAAACGGCTGTACAACTCAAACGACACAAGTCGAAGAAAAGCCCGCAAGCCAAACGATGTCACAAAAAAGACGGAAAATAACGGAAATGAGTGCGATGGACCTCAGCCTTCCAGAAGTAGACTTTCGCCGTACAGCAAGCTGTTGCCGCAAGCCCTGTGTGGAGGGTGGGAGCTTTCGGTTCTTGGTTGTGCGTCGAAGGGGGCACGGTTTCTGCGCCGGAACTTCTGCTAGCTGTGAAGTTCACGGGCAGATTCACATCATGGGATGTGCTCATGCCGAAGGAGCTGCCGCGCTTCTTCTTCTCCCTTCTGCGGCACAATAGGGGCAAGCACGCGCGTGCGCAAGCTCTTGCACACTTGCACGTAGCCGCACACCGGTTCAGTGTCTGGTCGGAGTGACAAACCATGTTGACCGGGAGCACTAGTCTGTTGCGTCCGGTGGGGAACGGAGTTAGCGGAAACCAGGCACAAGGTTAATGTATGCGGATATGTACGCAAAAGTGAGGCTTCAGACATGTTCACGAGCCAGGAATCGCAGCAGATTCCAGCTGCCTGAGATCCCTAGCTAGCCGAGCTCTGCGTCGGCAGAGGAGTTGAAATGCATCATGCTTCTGACCTGCTAAGAAACCCCGTGCGCCTTGAAAAGCTGTCGCTGCAACTCGAGCTTCTGTTCGTCGGCTGTTGCGAACGGAACCTCCTGGACGAGTTTTGAGGCGAGGCTTGGCAATGCCCACATTGTGTGCCAGATGCTGTTTCGGCACATTAACCGGGAGAGGTGGGGTGGGAAACGTCATACACTTCTGGCAGGAGCATGGTCTCGGATTCTCAAATCAGCTCTATCGTAGAAGATCCAACCGGAGCGTGGCAGACATGCAGTGCCCTAAGAGATCCCGTCCTCCCAGGTACTAAACTCTGCGAGGGCCTGCACCACCTCCACCTCTCAGAAGGAATTGCCGATGGAAGGAGCTCAAACCTCCAGTCTACATAATTGCCTGCGACACGAGGAGGACAGCTGCGCACAGGGCATAGGTCAGCGTTCGGGATGGAATACACGGCCGCCGCATTACGCTGAAACCTTAGACAACAACTCGAGCAGAACCAACAACAAGCTTGCAAACCCTCCCGACTACGGACAGTGTGCTGGCCACGGGGCCCAAGGAGGCTGTGAAGCACAGGAAAAGCGACATGATCCTGCTTCAGGGTGCAAGAGGAAACCTGTCGGGATCAGAGGGGCCAACAGAGAGGGTTTAGGGGGTTCCTTATCATAATTATAGTATAATATACCCCAAACCCTATTCTAAGTATTAAGGCCAATATGAAGAGCTGGAGATTGCCCAGCTGTTCAGCTTATTGCTCCGAACCTGCTGGCGAACATGGAAAACAAATCTATCAACCTACCAACCTATGTACCATAGCAGGCGTAACATGTACGAGTCAGCCAAAAGGGTAGTTGGGGAATGGAATGTAATAGACATACCTGAAAAGTGAAAGAACAAATCTTGAGCTTCCCCGTCCCTGGCACGAAGACGGCCCAGGTATCGAAGTCTACCTGCGAGGTAAGCCAGGTGTCCAGGAAACGAGCCTCGAACAGGAAAGGATGCAAGGCAGAAGTGTGCTGACTGTGCTCACAAGGTCGATGGTGTTGATTATCTGGCTGTTATGGCCAGAGAGGAAGCAAGAGGAGTCAGCATCGAGCCTCGAAAAACGGCGCCATGAAGAACTTGAGAATGAGCAAGTAGGACTGCCAGCAGGTCCTCGCCATGTCGCCTTACAGGCGAGACTGTGATGCTTTGCTCTCAAGGGCGTGTCGTTGGCCAGGCTTCCCCGCGAAGTGATGCCCATTGGCCCTGCCAGCTCTGGGTCCGAAAGTCCGAAAGCTTGGCTCGGCAGAACTCAGAAATCGCGGTTCGAGGTGCCTGCTGATGAAAGAAACTCAATGTGTGGAAGCTCTGAATGAGCACCAAACTCCTGGCGCTGGGAGCTCTTTGCGCGCGCGCGCGACTCGGAAGCTATGGTGCATTGCGCCCACACATCAGGATCTGTGCTGAGCGAACGTCTGCCAACACGAGAGGCACACCCGGTCAATATCAGGACGAAGTGCACGGCGCCGGCCGCACGTCTGGCAAGTTCGACCTCGCCAAATGAAAGCTCCAGGCAAAGGTGGCAAAGGCATGCCCAATTTCAGGAAACTGAGGCTCAGGCAACGGCAGAGCCCTTGATGCAGATTCAATCGTGTTCCGACTGTCAGTTCTCATTGGGCTGCAACTGAGGCTGAGAATCCGTGTGCGCGGCGGGATCTATGGCACCGGCGTTGGTCATTTTTGACTTCTGAACTTCAAGCTACTGCAGGAGAGACTTGCGACCTCTGCTGCAGAACTCAGAATGAATCTTCCCATTCTTCACCATCGCTGGAATAAGCTTCTGCGATTACTCCTGCTTCAATACGGTTTCTGGACAACCTGAATGTCTAGATACTAGCTTGTTGATTCTTCTTGATTTGCATAGAAGAGCGGCTTGAACAAAAAACGCATTCTAGCAGTCTGAATCCGGCGACATCTTCCTGGTTGAAGAACCGACCCGCTCCAGATGGAAGCTACGAGCAGCCTTCACCACTCTCATAAACGAAAAGCACGTCCGCAAAATTCACTTTATGAATCTATGAAGGAAACATACCTGCTGCCTATCCTAAACTGACAGATGCGGCACTGAAGTCCCTAAAGCCGACGGTGACCCTCAAACTCGGACCTGAGGCCACTGCCACGGAATCAGTGATTGCCTGACTCTCATGTTTGTGCCCAGACTTATGATTGCACATCTTGCGTCACCTGGAGCACCGCAACCCCAACACACCCAGCAGGCCAGAAGGAATCTGAAAACCGCTGGTGAAACGAAGTTCACTGCACTTTCACTGCCAATCGCAAACTCAACAGGTCCACTACAGCAGTTGAATTCCCCGTGAGAAATGCTTGCAGTGAACAATCCAATTTTTACCCAAACCTGATTCCCCATCCGTGGCTTCGCTATACCCTACCGGAAGCTCTTGCTCACACCACACTACACTTCAGTGTCTACATGTTGGCGGTGTCCAGACAGCATGCAAGTCGTGATGCTTTGCTGCCATTTTCGCTTGCTGCCACTCGCCCGCATTTCTTTGGCGGCAGGCGTGCTTGCTCTTTGGCAGCATTGGGTCGCTGCAGGTGCTGGCTCGCACCATCAGCCACAGACCGCAAGCAACGCACGTGGACTTGAACACGATTGCGGTAGGTATTGTTGTGAAACTCGGGTTTTGTTGCGAATGGCGCTCATCTTCGCGATTATAGAGTATTGGATATCTCGCCTCAGGCAGCAAAACCTCGCAAGATGGAAACGGGACTTGCTGGGCCCAGCTTATCTCTGCTTTGCGGTTGTGTGCGCTTTGAAAGATGTTGGGACCAGCTGCGCATGGCTGCGCCTGCTCCTGTTGCTTGTCATTGGCTTTGTGAAACTCTCCGCCAAGATCACACGCGGACGGCCTCGGCCCCGGCATCGACCTGCAGGCTTAGCTTTTGAGATGTCTTTGAGTTTCGAAGGACCAGACTTGGGCACCTGCCTTTCGGTAGCCTGGTGCTGCGAGCAGTTGCAGAAGCTCTGCCTGGATGCTCTTGTCGCATCTGTCCTCACGGGCACCAAGAAAACTTGAAAAGCCCTGCAGCACAGTCTTAAATTCGCTCCTTGGCGGTGAAACCCGTCTCATCCTCAGCACATCCGGAAATCCCGAAAAACAGTGACGCGACTGCGCAGAGCTGCGCAGAGCTGTGCTCGCTGCCTTACACCATGGGACAGCCCCATTGCTCAGCAACAGCTGCGCAACATTCAAGTGGCCCTTGCGAAGCGATGAAAACGCAATAACAGTGAGCCGGACTCGGTGCAGTAATGCACGTTTGGCTGAGCTGCGGCCTCCTCCACTGCCAGCATTAATGGCGTGGAGAAATCGTTCCTGCCCGGCCCGCGAACTCATGCTCTTCTTGCCTAGCATGCCCACTTGGCCCTACCTGCCATGCTGCACATACGCTGCATGAATGCTGCTAAGTCGCAGGGTACTATTGATGTCGCAGCCCTGCTGCAGAAGAAACTTGCACACCTGAGATCCCGAACTCAGCACGATTGAATCGCTCTAGGCCCGACTCTGGCGTGGTGCAATAGTGGCTCTTGCGCCTCTAACTGGCCGGAGGCCGCAGAGTAATGCAGCGCGCTCCAGCTGTGGGCATCCACGGCATTGACGCCTTGGACACACAGCGTCAATTGGGTCTCTTTGCCGTGATCCTTGCACTGTGGCCGTGGGATGCATCGATTTGATACACTACCGTCGCACATTCGGATGTTTGATGAGAGTTCGGACAGCCTTTGCTGAGACACTGGCTGGCGCCTTCTGCGACGGATCTCTCCACAGCCTGCTGGGAGTGAGAATGCGGGAAGCCTACTCCGGGAGCGACCTTACTTCTGCAACCGGCCGGCTTCTTTCTTCATTGACCCCTTGAGCGCGTCTCTGATACAGAGTCTCTCAAACACCCGCGGATTTCGTGCAAACTCCTAAGTGCACATGACTCGTGCCAGCAACATCGTTTGCAGCTTCCCGGTTTCTCGCAACTACGGAGGTGAGCCGTGCAAAAAAGGTTGCTGGCATTTGCACATCTGGGCTGCGGCGACTTGCAGAAGGCATTTGCTTCTGAACAACGGGTCGACACCCTGAAATGCCCTGCGAAGAATTGGCCGCAACGTGGAGTCCGGATCTGGGTGCCCCTTCGCTGTCTTTCTAGCATTGCCGGTCAGTCCAAGAGACAACGCGCTGGCTGTTTGTATCCTTGTGTGTGGGAAACCCCAAGTAGGCTTATTAAGTCAGAGCTGACTACGATGAGGTTGAAAGACAGCAAGGGGTGCTTGGGACGTATGCTACACTGGCACCCACGAAGACGCCAGCATCTTACCTGTGAAGCGAGTCGGGACGCTGCCTTGCATACCTGCCAAAAAGCTTGTGACCTGATGATCGTGCCAGCAGTGCATGGTGCTCCACTGTGATATCGTCGCTGTGCAAATGGTTCTCGCTGCAGAAGACTTATGGGCCTCAGCCTTGGCGGCAACATTTTTCATTTCAGGGAGCCTTCAACAAGGAAATCCGAGCCTCTTGAAGACCTCCCACCAAGATTTTCTCTTCAAGTCTCAGATGAGACCTGAATGATTTGATGATCCGGTGTACAAGTGTGTGTGTGTGTGTCTCTGTGTGTGTGCGTGTGTGCCTCTGTGTCCGCATGTGTTTGTGCTGCGGCGCAGGTTTGCAGGGCTCGAGGCCAGATGGCGCTTCTTTACAACTTCACAGCTCCATGGCGTCCATGACAACTGAAGGGGGTTGGAATACGAGTCTAACCCTCTTTTAGGGAAATCCCCACAACGATTCATTATTTTGCAAAGGCGTTGCTGCCTGTGAACCTCAGTGAGAGGTATCGACCTGCAAGCAGCTTCCTTTGAATATATTGATCGATGCTCGTTCCTTGGGCTCACATGCCTCTCACATGAGTGTACAAATAGTGCTTCCTCGAGGGGCTTTGCCCGACAAGAAAGACGCGTGCCGCAGGCAGTGGTGCTCGAGGAAAACGAATCTCGAGCAGGGACACAGACTGGGCCGAGAAAGGCCCACGACGCCCTCGAAGCATTGCAGAGGGCAGTGTTGCACAGGTGTAATCATTACATAGCCTTATTTTTGATCTGGTTGGTGAACCGAGCCAGTAGCAATGAGAAGCGAACAGGCTCAGATGCCATCGGCGCTCCTGAGCAGCACGCCGAATGTCTCGGAGCACGGAAGATGTGCAGTCGTGCCTGGGTGTGGGCCTCAGTTGCACGCTAGTGCTGTGGCCCTGCATCGAAGCCTAGGTCACAGCGACTGACATGGCCAGGACCGGGAGCCAACGAAGTTTGGAATCGGCTTGTAAGATGTAACGAGATGTAACGGCTAAGGCAGCTAAGGTAAGGCGGCCTCGGCCAGCTCCACGCAGGGCGAGCACTCCAATTCGCGTGCCTCAGGGTCCTCCGCGTTTCGGGCACAGGGCCGGGCTGCGGAGTCTTCTGTCGGCTTGTCTATGCCTTCTCGCCGGAGGTGAGCAAAACCATGCCCACCTAGCAACGTGCCCAAGCAAGATACCGCGTCCCAAGCCCCCAGACAGAGCAGCGCTTGCAAGGCCCACCATCATGAAGAGAATGCAGGCGATATAACCGGCGAACTTCCACCACGGAGCGTTGTCCATCTCTGATAGCACCAGGATGGCGCTCAAGCCTGCTCCAGACTCGCTGCATTTCGGGTACATGGAAATCACCACATTGCGGCGTAGACGCTGTTGGTGGCGATGTTCGAGCCCATGTACACCTCAAAGCTGGCTTTCTGGAACCAGCTAATCAGGGAAAAAAAGCTCGTTCACACTCTGAAGTGCAAGACGGGCTTCCGTCACCATGAACAAAGCCTCGTGCTGCTGCATGCCTCTTGAGATGTAATAGAGGTTGCCTCGGGTTGGTAATGCTAAAAACGAGAACAGCCTGACCACTGCAAAGCCTCCTTTGACTGGCCAAGCGTCTGGTAGAAAAGAAAATGGCTCCAGCGAGACACGCCCAGGAGACCCAATGGTCCCAGGCATCGCCTGGAAAAGTGAGGCATCCTTCTTGTGCTTCTTCGGTTTGGGCAGGAAACAAATTTCACTGTCAATTTCTCAGGCTGTGGCAGTTCCCTTCGACGCATTGCCCTGCCCAATGGTCGACACAGGGGGCCAATCACACGGCGCTTGACTGCTTGACTTCTGGCCTGCAAGTGTTGCTGTGATCTTCGTGCACCACATGTTACCTCGCAACAGCTCCGAGGCCCAGCGCTGCAGTGCAATAACAACAATAACAAGAATGACAATAATGATAGTACTAATACGAATAATATGAAAAATATTCTTAATATTAATAAAAAAACCCGTTGCACGAGTAATTACGCCAAGCGTGGAGATGGTTTGGGGAATCGCGATGTACCTATTGTCGGCCAAGCGGCCAGCGAGGGAGCCTGCGGTCGCTCCGAGCGAGAAGCCCCGGATTGGAGACCCCCGTTCGTAGCGCGTTTGGATCTCGGCGCAGGAAGCCCATAGGCCTGTATATATGATCACATATTCTTCTGCATTTGCTCCAAGATCCGGGCTGTCACGTTCCACAAAAACCTCACACCAGAAGGCAGGAATGAGACCTCCTGCAGCTCCGACAGGAAGGTCCCGCTGCCCGAGGCCCCCACCAAGCCAAAAAGCAAAGGCCATAGAAGAGGGTGCGGTTCTGCAGCAACACTGTCTCCACATACTCGGTCGTCCACTCGACCTGGCTTCGGATTGATTCACGCCGCCCGTTGGCAGCATGTTCCCCGGCCTGCTTGATCGGCCTGAAAAGCACCTCAGATCATCGTGATTCCCTGAGAACCTGAAAGCTTAGATTTAAGGCAAGACTCCGAAGCGGTTGCCGCGAAGAAGATCATGCAGGTGCTGAGCAGCCTCCATGACAAACGCAAGAGTTCGATCCACCCAGACTCTCGATGCCCGGAATCGCTAAAGTCAGTCCTCTTCTCATGACATTCTCACGTTCTGGCCCATTCAACCCATTTCAACACATTCTTCCGACCTCCGCGAGGTCAGCTTCTCACCCAAAGAGCACCTGCACGAGCAGGGAAGCAGAGCCTTGATCATGGTCCTTGCCATCCCAGCGCGACGCAATCATAACCATCATAACCTGCAGAGACTCTTCATGTCTGAGGCACGGAGCGATCACCGTGTTCCAGACCTGAGTAATTTGGTCAAGGTGTGATGACTGGAGCCAAGCCGGGCAGTAGGCTCTGCCCGAGTTCTAGCGAACTGCGGATGAAAGCGATAGAAGAGCAAAAGAAGGATTGGCCGTATGTGATGATCCTGAGTAAAACATAGCTGCCTACACAAGCCCGAGTGCTCTTGCAAGCAAAGTTGCGATGTCCATTCCCGTCACCGGCGCAATCACCGTGGCCGGCGCCTCTCGCTGGACTGGGTTTCCACACCACTTCCGGTTCCCTGAAACCCTCTGCTGCAAAGGCACCAAAGCATAGCCGGCCATGTCACAGAGTGGGTTCAAGGCCACCTGCAGCATAAGACCTGGCAGTGCCGCTTCCGTCTCGGCAGCGGAAGCCACTCAGTTCTGGGGCCCCAGCCCACATAGAACAAGATGGCGCTTTCGCCTCGGAATCCGAGAGGCTCTGGCTTGCACGACTCTCCGCAAGATGTCGCCAGGGGCTGGCACGGTCTTGCTTGTCCTGACCATCGAAATGACGCACTGACAAGCACAAGCCTGGCGGTGGTATCGAGCCGAACCTGTTTGTACATTTCCGCGCGGCGAATCATCTGTTTGCCGACTGTGCCCACCTTGCTGCCGATCTGACGAAAGCAGACCCTCACAATATCTCGCAGTCAAAACTCGAAGACTCATCTTAGGGCTCGGCCAGGGTGCCAGCCACGGCGAGGCCGACCTGTAGGTGTCAGTTTACATCTAGGTTGAAGGTGTCTAGTTGGTTTGCAGGCATAGGACGAGAGGCTTCAACAGAACTGCTGATTGAGGTTGGAGCGGGTTGCAAGGATTGTGGGAAAGTGTTGAGATGAAAGGTTGCGGGTTCAGGTAACAGGTTGGCGGTGAACGCCGGAATGATGGCGGGAGTGTGCCTATAACCGATACTGCCAACAAAAACTTAGTCTTGTTTTACTCGGGCTCCAAAGCTCCTCGGTAGCGCATTGGGCTCATCTGTGCCCTGGCTGCACACTCTCTACATGGCACGGTAGTGAGCTAGGTAGCGTGTGAGCGTTGTTCGCACTCTCAACGTGCCAGGTAGAGGGTCCCTCATGCTTCACCCGCTGGCACAGAGACTACAAGCGTGAAGCTGTTTCAGTCCTTTGGGCTTCATAGTTTGGCACTCCACACTCGGGGCGCTTAGGGCCTCTGACACTGCACTTACGGCTTACGGCAGATCCAACAGACGCTGTAGAGCAACATGCTCGTCGAGACTCATCAGGCACCGGTTCGGCAGCAAATTGCTAAACAACAGATCCTCCCTCGACACCGCCTATCTTCCACCAACAATCCGCGGCGATATGCCCGTACTTGCCGCATGGGGCTTGATACTGCTTTGCCTTTGGCGTTCTTGCTCTTCCTATCCTTCGTTGTTGTTGGTCTTGCTTCCTTCGTTGTTTTGCTTTCCTTCGTTTGCTTGCTGTTGCTACTGTGAACCTTGCTTCTGATATCTTGTTGATCAAGCACTGTTCCTTGTACAATGTTCGTAGGGTATAACGTTGTTCAGAGATACGGCGACTGCCAATCAAGGGACCGTCGCTCAAACAGCTCAGAAGCAAAGCACCTGCGATGCTTGTTTTGCGACACACCCTCGAGGAAAGATCTTCTAGCCAACTTGAGTTTCTTGTTCTGTTGCTTCGGATCATACAAGCCTAGAAGTTGAGCGTTGGAGCTATAAGTGTGAAGCAGCTGCCAGGACGTACGCAAGCAGAGCGAGGCGGTCCCCGTGTTTCCCGTTTGAACGCTTTTGGTTACAACGCTTTGTCCGTCAAATGTAGGAGGAAACAGGAGATGAAGGAAAGGAAGGTGCCGGGGAGGGTGATAAACAAAGAGAAGTGAAGCATCGGAGAGAGAAGAAACACGAGAGATGCGGGGAGAGATGGATGAGACGCACGGAAGACAAGAAGAGCAATAGAAAGATTGAGAACGAGATTATTGTCCTGTGTTGCTTTGCTCTTTTTATCTTCTTACTTGTAACCCTTGGAGAATTGGAAAGCCCGCACTGTTGCAAAGGATTTGATGGCTGGCAATCGCAGTTCTCTGTTATCAGAAAGAGTTGGTGACTTGGTAGTTGAAATTCACAAGGTCAAAGTGCAGCAGCTGACAGGCCCGCGTCCCACCCTACCCTATCGTCTACCCGCTTCCCTGCTTCATGACGGATCTTCTGTCAGCGAGCGAGGAGAAGGAACGAAGGAAAAGGGGCGAAACGAGGTAAAGAAGAGATCGAGAGTCAGGGAACAAGCGTAGCAGAGCGCAGCACGAGAGGCAGACGAACCTGAGAGAGAAAGGGAGAGACAGGGGACCTTCGAAAGGCTCTCTTATTGCCCACTTTATTTTGTGCACGAAGGGCGTGGAAAGGAGGCGGTCTCTCCGCCCCATAACCGACCTGACTCTCTTCCCGTTCCCTCTGTCCCTTCTCCTCTTCAGAACCCAAGAATGCCCAGAAAAAAGCGAGGCCTTTATGACAAAAGGATAAGTGAAAAGGTTGTTCTTTGTTGTTTTTCTCTGTCTCTCCCCCGCCCTTCTTCCACACAGCTCCCGCTCACTCTCTCTCTCTCTCTCTCTCTCTCTTCTTCCTTAAGGGACTGTCGAGGTCCCCCGGCCTATTTGTCCCCCATATGTTATGGGGCTTTCTTTGTCCCTCTTTCTTTCATTGGGCGTAGGGGACGAGTTAAGTCCCCTGGCCTTGTGGCCCCCCATGTGTTATGGGGCTTTGAGGGCAAGTTGAGTATGATATCTCCGTGAGCGGAAAGAGAATTCTCAGGGCACAAGTACACTAGTCAGATACAACACGACAGTATGATTTCTCTCTCTCTCTCTCTCTCTCTCTTCCCGGGCATAAGGGACTTGTCAGGTCCCCCGGGCCGCAGGCCCAACCGCGTGTTACCAGGGGAGTGAGAAACCAAAAGTAACTGCAGGGTCTCTCTCTCTCTCTCTCTCGCTCTCTCTCCGTCTCATACACTCGCTGTCAGTCTCTCTCTTGCTTGCTTCCGAGCTAGGGCACTCGCCCCCCACCCCAGGGGCTCAGTTGGTCCAGCGTCTTGCGATTTGGCCGGCGTGACACCACTGGGGTTCTCACCCGCTCTGCACCTTTAACCCTACGCCTTCATCCTGAACCAAACCGAACCTTGCACGACACTGCCTCTGGCCTACCTGCCTGCCTCAAAAACCAGCCCTGAAGCCTGACTTTCCCGGGATGCACTGCCATCTCTCGCTCTCTCTCTCTCCCTCTCTCTCTCTCTCTCTCTCTCTCTGTCTCTGTCTCTGTCTCTGTCTCTGTTACTTCGACTCAGCAACGCGGGTCCTGACTTTTCTCGGAACTGAGTTCAAGAACCGCAGGTTTACTGGACTTGTCAGGCTATTCAAACGAATCACGTCCTGCATCACGGCTTCGAAACAACAAAAGGCAAGAAGAAGATGATGCTGATGATGATTGGTGATGGTGATGATGATCAGAATCTGACAGCTCGACTGTAAACGCATATGTCAGACAATGGTGTGGCGAGAACACACATCACCGAGTGTGGACGGTGTTCTAGAGAATTACACATCATGGGCGAGAATACACATGCCCAAACCAAGATAACGCCGATGTCACTATTGTATCCTTTGGCCAGAGCTCAACCATGATAATGGCCGCATCGAGTGCATCCGTTGGTTGGAGCACCATGCCCGACCATGATACCGACGTCGGTATGTGTGCATTCGCTTTAGCATGATAACGTCTCATGCGCGTCGTGCATGTGTCGGAATTTTGCTGGATGATGTGGTGCCCTGTGCCTTTTCGGAGGAAGGGGGTCGCAAGCTGACCCTGTATGCAACAAGCAAAAGCCGTGAATACATGTGAATATCCTATCATGCGTCTTGTTGTCAACATGTGCATCGGATTCCTAGTCGCAGACACGACATGTCGCAAATCCTAGAGGAGAACAAAGCCTTCGGCAAAACACAGATCGCTGCCGGCTGCATGCGTCGTAGCAACATGTCGAGACTATACTTTCCGATGCAGGAACCAAGCCCTTTTTGAGCAGGGGTTGCAGCGCACATTGCCCTCATCCTTCAGCTGCCGCAAAACCTAAATCCTACACCCCGCTGCCGGGCACAAGTAAGGGCCGGTATGTTGTCGTCGCCGTTGTCGTCGTCGTCCCGGCGGCGCTTTCGAAGTCGCTCTTCAATTTCGCACGTGCGGCTGTCGTTACGGTGCTGTCGTAGCTTTCACCTTTGTTTGACATATATGTAAACTGCATCCTTGTTGGAGAGCCTGAGCTGTACCGTGTCACCTTAGCAAGTAAACTCCTAAGGCAAGTGGACCGTGGGAACCAAACATCGCAAACTCATCCTCAAGAGCGCAGACAGTGGATAGGTGACAAGACCGCCAGGATCTTAAAGTCTTCATCGGCTCTCAATCCTAGGTTGGTTCTGACGGCTAAGGCCGAAATCGCCCCATCCCACCTTCTGGTGATAATGTGCTTACCCCACTCTTATCATCTTGGATGTTACAAACAAGCTCTTGGAGAAACTCCCGCATATGAGCCTGGCAATCAGGCCCCGCAGGAAGTTCACCGCCTGGGCAAACGGCCAGGTTCTGCTTGCCGGTCGTATCAGTTGGCCTTGCTGTCGTTGTCGGTGTCATCGTATTGGAAGGAGGGGTGGTGGTGATATTCATTATCGTCCTAGTCGCCCTCGCAATAGCTGTTTCGTCACTGCAGTAATAGAGGTCGTGGTAGTAAGTGTCGTCGTGGCAGCAGCAGTAGCAGCAGCAGCAGGGGTGGTGGTAGCAGTCGTCGTCGTAGCCGCCGTCGTGGTCATCGCAAAAGAGAAAGGGGGGGGGTGGTAGCAGTCGCCCCCGGAGTAGCAGACCTCGTCATCGTGGAAGTGGTGCGAGGGATCGTGATTGTAATCGCCGTCATTGTAGTAGGCGGCATGGTGGTGGTAGTTGTCATCGTCGAAGTAGTGGGCTCTAGACTCTAGTCTTCGGATGCACCGATGTGGGGTCGGGGTTCTCGATTGTAGTAGACTTTCCAACGTTCTGACTGAGGCTAACAGCTGCGTGATTCTGGCAGTGAGTTTCGGAGCGCCTTGAGCCTGTGGAGTTGATCTTAACCCGAAAGCTAAGGAGAGTTTAGACAACGCCGGAGAGCGGATCTTGGGCATGTTCGAGACCTGTTGAACTCAGTTTCTTTCCCTGCGCGCGTTTGAGGCACAGTGAGGGCATGTTGAGACTTTGGGAACACCCGGCCTTGGCTTGGAGGACCCTACCCCGTCAACATCCAATCAAAACCATGGTAGTAGTAACTGGCCGGATACATAATGAGCTTCTTGGGCATAGGATGTGGACAAGTCGAGCCCTCAATATCTTCAGCTCCTAGAATCGCAAGCAGGCCTCGATTTCCATTCCTGTACAGCCGCACTCCTTGAACCAAACGACCTTCCGAGCCGCTGGAGCCGCTTGAGGGGACCCCCACACCCTTCACCCTCAGATCGAGCAATGGCTGTCTAGGATGCCGAATTTTCGAACCTGCCAAAGATGTAGGAGATAGACTTCCATGTTCTTAACTAATTCTTAACTGTCTATCCAAGCTACAGTAGATATCGGAAGCTACAGTGGGGATCTCGCTAACCACAGTTCCACGCTACTCAAAGTAGCGTACCACTTCTACACCTGCACCCGCACAAAGATGTCTACTGGCCAGCTGGGGGGGGGGGGGGGGGCCACAAGATTTCCGAAACATCTCCCAGCTGATTTCACGGGGGCCAAACATCAATAGCCTCAATAGCAGCCTCTACATCACAAAGAGGCCGCAGGGCTTGGTTCCCCTTCCGATGGAACAAAGGTGGGAGCAGGAGGCTTCTCCATCAATAGTCTATGCGGAATGCGTGACATCGTCGCGAGGACACAAACAAGGTGTAACAAGGCTTGACTGGCCGAAGGGTGAAAGAGTGTTTGAGGCACTTCGATAGCTCCCTGATGAGCAAACAGCAGGTTCCAGCCAAGCTCTTGTTGGTGCATGCAGACGCCTAATGCGCCCCAACATCCACTACGACCGCACTCACATTGGCGGAATCCTCGAAGTAACACTCAACACCTGCACTCGTGCCTTCTGTTAACACCGTCTCTTTGTTTATCGATGCTTTTCTGGGACGCGCGGTGCATATCGATGCTATCTCACAACACGAAATCCGGGTCGACAAAACCGGGAGACAATGCCGCCGATTTTCCGTTTCCCGTACCCACTCGAAGCCTTCAGGCATCGAAGGCCGCTGACCAAACAAGGGGAGCGGCGGATAAGGAGTCCAGCTTGATTGCCCGTGAATCTCGACTTCGGTAACAGGCGAGCCGCCGTTTCGGAGTCCCCTTTGAATGATTACACATACTTATCCGGTTAGTACTGCGTACTTACTACCTTGAGAGAGCGCATATGGTATCAACACCCCTCGCCACTCTCACCTCACAGAACGTGCACATTGCCCCATAGTAACATCCATCATGGAACTTCTGTCGCACCCGGGAGCCTATCGGACGAAACTCCTCGCTTCGTGCAAGTCCCCGACTCTATGAGACAGATGGTTTAGGGTTTAAGGTTTAAGGTTTAGGGATCTGCTAACAGCCTCTGATATCTGGTTCCTTGGGCCTTCCCTTCGTGATTCGTGCACACGCCTAGAAGCCGTGAACTTGCCCTCTGGCCTGCTTGATGTTGGCACCTGGCGGCCCGCCTAGCACCTAACTCCCAAACCCAAACTGCCATGTATTTATATACTTATTATGACATAATATTTATGACCCTTATTAGGACATAGTAATTCTGTGTGCATGTAGTTGTGGGATGTTGTAATTGCCTCGTAAAGCAAAGTTCTTGCAGCATGTGATGAAGTTACCGTAGCTACCGTAGTATCTGTAGTATCTGTAACGGGCTTAAACCGGAAGATTCACTGCCGCTTGAGTAAATGTCCAGCACTTCAGCTGACAAGACTGTCAGGTCTCTGGCTTCGGGAGGCTTTACTTTAGAAAACCTTCCAAACTCGGCATTGCAACATCCCTAAATCCCAAGGACTTCATCCAGGCTGACCGTAATCTTGGAGACCGCAACGGCGAGCACCCACCAAAAAAAATTGAACTCCCAGAAACCCCCAACCCTGAAGCCTAGAAGGCATGCATCCGAAATCTGCAGCCTTGGACTTAAACCCGAAAATCCTCAAGCCCTATTAGTTCTAGCATCCCTGCGAATCCTTCTTTTGCACCCAGGTCTCTGGCGATAGCCAGGTAACACACCGTGTGTACGGGCGCGGGGGTCGTCGCTACCGAAACTCCGAATCCCAGCACCCTCAAAAGATGGAACCCTTACAGGACCCCTCTGCAGGACCTTTATGGAACCCTACGAAAAATGACACCTTCTAATAGAACCCTGTGATTTGAAACCTTGTAGAAAGCTTATAGGTCCCTTCAGCCCTTCAGCCCTGTACTGCCTGAGGGCTCCTCCTTGGAGTCTTGCTCGGATTCTGCCGACTGGGGACCCTGGAAAAGCCAGCCGCAGTTGTCATTAGTTCCCTCGTTGCTTATATGTGTCTGTGCATTTGCCCCCTTGCTAATGGGACTTGTGCAGTCTCGTTTAAGTAGTCCCTTCTACACTTATTACACTTGTGTGTGTGTGTGTGTGCACCTGTCTTCCTTAATTGCTAGCTCCTTCTATGTTTCACGTAGTTGTCTTCCTTCTTCCAAAGACTTGCGTAGTCTTGCCTAACGAACTCCCTTCTACGTTTATGCATGTATTCGCCTTCCCTCTGTGAAGGACTTGCGTAATCTGATTCGGCTCGTTCCATCCATGGTCTTTTTCTCCTCTCTCCTTCTACTGCTTTACTTATATGTCTCCCTTCAAAAAAGACTTTGTGTAGCTAGCTTCTGTGTGCCGTGCCCCGCCATGGTATCCGCCCAAATGCAAGAAACATACGGAGCGAGAACCGATGCTGTTCCACAAGGCGGAGGGGGGGATGGGGAAGTAAACCAAGCAACCATTCCACAGCCTGTGCGCACTTTCACGGTGTATAGTCACATTCACACAGAGTTACAGCTATTTACGAGTATGTGTATTTCTACAAGTCCTGTTTGTGCTTGGGGGAGTTTAGAGTCAGGATTTGGAATCTGGGCCAGTGGGGGCCCAACGCACCAACTCCTGCGAAGCCCGCTACCAAGCTCGAAGTTGCTTAGCGCCAGGTCGTTTGACGCAGATCAAAACAAACGAGCGCATGCCTGGCAAGGGACACCCTGAGATAAAGCGGGGCCTCCCGTTTTCAGAAACCTGATACTTACCAGTTTGCACTTCCTCAAAGGGGCAAAATCCCAGAGCCCGGCCTGTAGAACCCCAACAGAACCCCATTTTGCAAAACCCCAGCAGACCCCGCACACTTGCCCAGACCTCGGGATCCATCTCGCTTCCTGCTCCCTCCTCAGCGGCCTCGCAGGTAAGCGGATTTGTGGGGTTTGGGGTTTACTAAGTGCCCTGGGGTGGAGGGTTTCAGCTCTCGCAACTCGGACATGCCCAGGGTTTTGGACTGAGGGTAGGGCTGAGGGATTTTCCGGCATATCAAACGACTACGTACACACGCACCCACAAACACACGCACACACACACACACATGCATGCACACAATAACGTATAGAGAGAGCGGGAGAGACAGAAAAAACCCTTGCTGAAATAGCAACCAACCACTAAACCAAGAGCAATCCTGAACCCTAAACCCTTTTTGAGCAACCCCTAAACCCTAAGCCCTGAACCCTGAACCCTGAACCCTAAACCCTAAACCCAACGGCAGCAGCCCGAAAGTTTGAGAAACTTGGCCTTGCCCGGCAAGGATTCTCCGGACTCTGTCTCGGCGATTTCCTCCGTCTCGGAGCGGGCAAGGGCCTCAGTCTTATGGCCTATAGGGTTTCGGGTTGAGGGTTACTGGGTTTGGGGCTTTAGGTGCAAAGTTTATAGAAAAGGGTTCAGGGTACAGGGTCAAGGGTCTTGTAAGAACTTGATAGTGTAGTAAGGATTGTAATGAGGGTTCTGTTCGGGTTCCGGGGTCCTACAAGGGCGCCATAAGGGCACAGGAAGAGCTGCAAGATTTTTTGCCGCAGGCTCCTGCTGTCGGCTTCTTGGGGTCACAGCTACAGGTAAAACGATGTCGCCCCCCCCAAAATCCTGATCTTGCAGACGGGGCTCACTGATGCCAACCCAAAACCCAATACCCGTAAATCAGGCACCAAGAAAATCCTAAACAACTCCAACACCNNCCCCCCCCCCCCCCCCCGACCTTTGCTTTCCTGGTCCCAACCCCCCCAAATAGGGCGGCCTCCGTGCCTAAAGGCTCCACAACCTCGAGAGCCTCCCATGGAAAAAAAAAGGGGTCGTGATAATTAGGGTAGGGCTCCTTCAAGGAGTCCTAGAAGGGCTACTATACTTGGGTAGTGTGGGACGTTGAGAACGGGGGCCTGAATAATAAGAAGAGGGCTTTGAGGTGTACTATAGTCAGAATCGGGAACCCCAAAATAGCAGCGGATAAGAGGTTTTTAGGGTTACTGTAAGGGTTGCTTCAATTCTACCATACGGGGACTGTGCAGGGCTTCTTTCGGGTTGATGGTGATTGCTGTGGTTAGGCGGTTTCCGGGTCTAGGAGGTGAGCCTCAGGGCTTTTGTGAGTTTCGGTTTCGGTGGCAAAGCGTTTATGAGGCTGGGGCTCCAGGATGGTGTAGATGGTGTCGTTGCTTCGAGGTTTGGTGAGTACGACGGTTTAGCGGCTTTACGGTTCAGGGCAGGGGCTATCGAGTTCCGGGCTAAAGGTCTTGAGATTTAGTAGTGTTGCCTGTCTCCCGGATTTGCGCTTGACGCTGTGAGCGCCCCTCCGCACCCTACATCCGATTGAGGACTCCCACACGAGGGCCGCTAGCTAAGGTGGAATTGAACGACGGGCTTACAGAGTTTGAGGGTTTAGGCCAGGGGGGTCTAGGAGAGTCTATGAGCTGGCGTTGCAGATGTAAGCTAACTGTATCGAGCGAGTGAAAAGGGTGTTGCGAACTGCTTGGTTCGGGCATTCATGGACAAGTACATCGCGTACTTGCTCAAATGCTACGGGTGTGAACCTCAAGCCCCAGACGGTCGGCTTAAGGCTTAATTGAAGCCGTAATACTTGGCACGCAAGCGATGGATCTGTCCAAGAAGACCAAGCGAAGTAGTTGGCAACACCCTCGACTCCTCCTATAGGCTTACATCTGCATCATTCTGCATGCAGCACTGGCTCATGGGTTCTGAAAGACATCCTAAATGTCCAAACCAGAAGGGCGAAACAAGCTTGACCCCAACGCCAGCACCGCCCCCGTCTGTTCCTTCCCCCCAGCATTGAGCCCGGCTTCCCCGAAAAAAGACCGAGGAGCATTTTTTTGTGATATATTGCACTACTATGTGTATCGGAATCTAAGGAGGTACTAGTAATACTTACTCCGACCCCTATGCTAGAGAGCTCTAAACTCCGTACTGAAGATAAAGAAAACATTCAATGCTTGCCCTCCCGCCTGCGGCTCAGCAACAGCTGCGGACCGGGTGGAGTTCGCAGCCTTTTGCCCACGCAAGGCCAACCTGTTAAGGGCTGCGTTTAGCAGTCAGGCCTTGGAAAGAAGTGACGCAGTTTGGCATCCCTTTCACTCAAAAGGTCCACGAAAAGGCCGCGTCGAGTCAACCTTTGGATTTGGATTGAGGGCCTCGGACCCCTAATCAAGACTAGAGCAGTTTGGGCTTCGGTTTAGGGTTGAGTAGCCCGTATAGCGACCGCTCCTAGTAGTTCAAGCCAGTCTTGTCGCGGAACACAGGGATTTCTCCTCAAAGATTCAGACCTCCTGTTTTGCAGGATCCGAAGCCGAAGAGCAGAAATCAGACCGTCAGGATCGACCTGAATATTCTAGCCTCAGATTCTCGCCTATGCGCGATTCTCCGGGATGGTTTAACCTTGCAGCCTACAGCCCCGTTTCGGGCTTCTTGCTGCTGCCGCTGCTGCCTGCATCGATGCAGGCCAACTATTTACAACTAAGTAAGTTCACTTCTCTACACACTCTTGCCCCTCCCTAGACTTGCTTTACCGTGAACAGGAAATGCTGCAACGCTCCTAGAGAGTTTCGCCGGTGCCACGAATGGCTTACGGCACTGGCCAAAACTTCTAGCCCTCCGCTTAGGAATTCCGGCAAGGCCCGCCATTTCGAACCCTAAAGGTGTTGGTGCTTCCTCGGCGCTGCAGGACAGCAAGACAGCTCAGCCCCCGACCCTGCAGCCGCTTGCGGCGCTTCCGTGGGAGCCCGGACTTGGGAAGCCTCAGAAGGCTGAAAAGTGCGAAACATGGTTTCAACTCATTACGATTACCATCGCCGTCATCTCAAAATGCCTGTGATGACGACATGATGACATAGCGGCGATGAAGGATGAAAGTAGCGGTGGTGGTAATGGCAATGGCAGTGGTGGTGGTAGTGGTGGTGAAGACGGCTGGGGTCAAGACATGGTAGCGCAGATAGTGGCAGGTGGTGGCAGCAGCAGAAGTGGTATGGCAGTGCCAACCGGTAGCAGCAGCAGTAGCAGCAGCAGTAGCCGTAGCAGCTGCAGTTGCGGCAGCGGTAGCAGCAGTGGTGGTTGCAGCAGCGGCTGCCGTTGTCGTCGTCATAACCGTTGGATCGCATTCGTATCGTTCGTCGTGGTCGTGGTAGGTCGACGTCGTCGTAGCAACTATAGTACCAGGTACAGCAGTAGTAGGCAGCGCCGGCGCCGTGATCGTTCTCGTCGCCGGCCGCAGTAAAGTCGCAGTGATCTTTGTAGTTGGGGCAGCATGGGCTGCGACGACGGCAGCAGCCGCAACGCCAGGAGCTAGAGCCGCAGCAGCAGCAGCAGCAGCAGCAGCAGCAGCAGCAGCAGCGGCAGCAGCAGCGGCAGCGGCAGCGGCAGCGGCAGCGGCAGCAGCAGCCACAGCCACAGTAGCGGGACATCTATCAAGTTGCTTCCGGCAGGAATCCTTCATACATTGCCCTGTGTATTCACCTAAGGCTGGCGAGTGTCAGGCAGGCGTGGAAAGTCCTTCAATGCTGAGCCCCTCCTACCGGTGTGACATCCAGAGGCCCAAACACATTGGAATTGGAACAGCTGTAGACCCTTTTGAAACCCTAAACTGCCCTAAACCCTAAACCCTAACGCCAGCTTCTGGCTTTACTTTTGCGAGCGTCTGCCGCAAACCAAGCTCGAGGAGGAAGAACGACAACAATAACACCACTCTGCGACGAAGTTCCTGGCTACTACGCAGGCACCCTGTGCTGGCGCTCGGCTCAGATCGTGTGTCCCTGGAAGCTCCAATCGTCGCACTTGGACTCCTCCAGCATCTTCCAAAACGTGCTCTCCCACTCTCCGGTTTCCTCGTTCTTCTCCTTGATCCACAGGGCTACCTGCATCATGCGGCGGGGAATGTCCCAATCACTCCACAACGACTCAACTGTTTCGTCATCGTCACGTGGCCGAGAAGTTTTGTTGAACAGAGGCCCCCAAGCATCCTTGTCCTTGCAGACCAGCTCAATTTGCTCGAGAGAGTACTCGGGCTTCCACTCCTGCACCTTCTGACGGATCTCGCCGATCGTGGTCTCGGCAGTCACGGGGACGGCAAACATCCCGAGAGTGGTCAGCACCTTCACCTCGGGCACGTGGTCCTGGTCTCGCTCCGCAATCTCAGCGGCACCCTTCTTGATCAAGCCACCCTTCTCATCCCAAATCTCACGGTCGGGTGCGGTGTTCTCTGTGAAGATGACCTCCTGGCCCTCCTCTTCCGCCATGCTGACGAGTGTCTAGTGGAGCCAATGGAGGACAGCACTTGAGTCTGAAATGGGACTGCAGGCCAACTTGCTCCGTGAAGCTTTGGACACTGAATGTGCTGGGTCATGTGCTAGCCATGCCAGGCAGGCATACCGGCAAGCAGGCAGGCATTCGTCAAGAAGGCTTGTTACCTGCGCCAACGTTCGAAAGCGTGATGAGGGTGCAACAGGACAGCGGTGCCCAGTGCCCAGTTCCAGACAGAACCAGCTACAAGAACCACAAGGACCTGGCTTGGAAATCCTAAGCCCTGTGGCACATGCACCCCGATTCCGGGAACAGTGAGCTGCAAATAACAAACAAGAGTTCATAGTCCCGTGAGCATATTGACCTTTCTGGGGTCTTGACCGTCACTGCCGGAGGGGTCGTCGGCAAAACCGCACTCCTGACGGGCGAATGTGCTCTGACAGGATTCTGCTTCGAGGTGTCGAGGGTAGTGGATTCAAACTTCAGAAGTTTTGGGCTTTTGGGGTTTCAGCACTCACAACTGGGACAAGCCCGGCGAGGTTCCTGGTACGTCGAAGCACTTCGGTTACATCTTCCTAGCACGACAGTCTACGATGTTCGTAAGCAATCAAACTGGCATACTACCCGCTTCCGCAGAAGTGTTAAGGTTTAGGAGGGGCCATTTGTGCTCCGGAGCAGTTTGGCTGCAAGGTTTCTGGCCTCACAACGCGACAGTATTGTGCAGGGGTTCAGAGTGAGGGTGTTTGGCTCCCTTGCGCTATGTTTTTGAGCCTCGTTGGCATATGGCACTCCAGGAAGCTCTTTGTACCCTAAACGGCCCTAAACCCTCCACACCCGTTGCTGTTGTTTGGTTTGCAAGTTGCAGCAGCAAGTGCGTCCTCTTCTCTAAGGCCTCCGAGATCTCAGAGACCTGAGGTGGGAAAGAACGTAAGACAGGAGCCTTAATGACTAGAATTGGGGTTTTGGGACATGCGACCGCATAGTTGCAATAGAGAGACTTAAGGAGTAACATTATTTTTTTGTTCCGGCTCCTATATTAGAGGCAACCGGCCTCCGGGCTCGGGTCTCGAATCTCGGATGCAACAAATTTTCGCGAGGAAAAGCAGGACAACATACTGTAATGTCTATAAACAGGGAATCCAGGATGCTGCGCCAAATCGCGTATCATGACCGCGGGGCGTCGGAAGCTTCAGGATTTTGGATTTTCTGGAAGAACGCGAATATGAAGAGCCCAAGCATCCAAACATCTCTTGTAGGGGTGGTCAACCCAAAACAACGCAGGCCATGGAAGTTACCATCTGAAGCTGTAAACTCACATGCGCTTGGTGGGACGATGTCGGATTCGAGCAAGTCTGACTGCGTGTGACTGCCAACTCACCTGTCCCCTTGCAAATGGATACGTCTACATTGTCACAGCAAGTGCACCGGCAGAGACAATGTTGTTGATGCCACACAGTTCACACACGGATTTCTGTGAGCAACCCGCCCAGCAACATGTGTGCCGGGCTTGCTGCAGCGAGCCACGTGGCGGCGAGTACTTCAATGCCTAAATATGCCTACGGCACGATAGTAATAGTAGAAACTTGCAGTTTCTCCAGACGGTGCAATGACCAATCCCCCTTCACAAAAAAAAGAGAGAGAGCAACCCGCACAAAGGCAGGCTTTCTGCAGGCCTTATCCTGCAAGTTGGAGATCTCCGACTTCAGGAACATAATCTCTTCCTGGCTCAGGGCACAGCGCTTTGGATACGTTCCCTGTAAGCTTGGGAAACAGGGCGTGCCAGGAACCGGGAGGGGGAGGGAGACAAAGAGAGGCAGGCACGGAACGGGTTTGACGATGAGTAGAACACACCCACACACCCGTGATCCCGCGTGCACGTACACACGCACACATGTGCACGTGTATGTATCTCTATGTACATGTATATGTGTATATGTACATGCACATGAACATGTAGATGTGTATGCAAATGTGTATATATATATATACACGCACACATATATGTATATATATATATAGATGTACATCTGTGTACATATAACGACATGCATATATACATAATACATTTGTACATAAGTACATATATACATATACATATACACATTTAAATATACATACATATACATATATATGTACATACATGCAGATATAAAAGTACATATATATATATATA
>CAJNDV010002570.1:71973-101739 GCA_905221635.1 Symbiodinium sp. CCMP2456
TGGGGACGCTCTCTCTCTCTCTCTCTCTCGCTCGCTCTCTCTCTCTCTCTCTCTCTCTCTCTCTCCCTCTCTCTCTCTCTCTCGTCTTCAGCATGGCCAGGTGGTGTACGTGCTCTCTCTCGCTGTCTTCTCTTGCGATGCTTCTTGCTGCGGAACTCAAAAGATCGAGCAGTGAGTGAAGGGGCCACAAAGGACAGCAACAAGCAATAAGCCTCTCCCCATCTCCCTTCGCTGCCCATGTCAAAAGACGAGAAGGCGATAGCGAACAAACAATGACTAGTTCCCCCTCGCTAGCATACACGGCCGTACCTCGCACCTCCACACAAATGCGGACTGGAACTGAGAGGTTGCTGGTGAGGCAGAAGAGCTTCAAGCCCTGCTTCTCGTGAGCATGACCCCGAGCGAACTGTGTCCCCAGCTCCCAGCAACCAGTACTCGCCGCCGGATGGCGGCGGCGTTGCCATCTGTGAGGCCTCAGTTATTTGCAGATCGGGATCAGGGTCGCAAAAGTCATGTTTACACCCAGGCTCGCGAGGTCATGTCCGGATGTGTGGATTTATGCCAGGCTTCGTGCAATGTAATGAAGGCGTGCATGCAGAGACGGATGCAGGGACAGACAAGCACACGTAAAGTATGCGACAGCCCAGCAACCCGCCAGAAACAATAAATATGTGGAGATGAGGCGTGCATGGAATCTGTTGCGCTTGAATGAAGCTTCATTGCCGAGTTGCAGTGACCACCTGCGACAGGCTTTCGCCAATGCCTTAAGCTCTCGAAACGTGAGCTTCGTGGGCTTTTTGGTGTGCCGGCAAAGGCCAAAGAAACGCCAAGCGGCTCTCCATCCGGGCTTCAACCTCCGGCTCCATGGCCGAGGGCTCTGAGTGTTAAGGCTGATGCTCCAAAGGCTGCCCTGAAAAGGTTCAGGCGTTTCTTCTACGTCGCCCCTTTGCGGAGTGAGGCGTTGCAGGAGCGCAGGCTTCCAGAAGTGCTGCATGGAGCCACAGGCAGGCGTGAGGATTCCTCCAGTCGCCTTTTTTTTTTTCTCTTCAGCCTTCTTGAGGTGTTCCGAAGAGTGCAGGTACCAGAACAAGGGAGCCAGAGAGGGGAGCCTCCAAGTCTCCCTTGCGGGCCGCTTCCAGGAGCCTGCAGTGCAGGATGGGATCCCATCGGAATGCTAAACAAACTTTAGGGACCTTAGGAATAGCTTGAGTTGAAGAGAGAATTCAACTGCATGTGAAGACCTTTCGTTATTAACAGCAGTCTCGACGACAGCAGAATGCCGAAACTCCCGGTCGTGGAAGAGAAGGCTGCTTGAAGGGAAGGGATCACGGCGACCTACGGCCGCAACATGCATTGCTCATTTTCTCTCATCCAGCTGTTAAGGCTTCCAGCGCCCCTGAGCCCAAATGAATCCTAAACGCAGCAACACCATGCAACACCGCCCAACAACGACCCGTTACATGTTGTGCGGCGGGGACCTTTCGGTGATGTCAACAAAGACACCAAGGCTTAGCTGCATAGCTGCACGCCTAGCATTCACCACGGGGAGCCCGGACTCTGCATTGATGCACCTCCGACACCTGCAACACATCAAATAGATCTCCCCCGTTCCACTTCTGCTTTACAGAGACTCTTTGCCCTTGGGATGCGGCTCGGTGCCGTAGACGCTGCACGTAGCTCCCATGGGTCACAGCATGTTGGGACCGGAAAGCTCGACTCTGAATTCTGCTGGAAATCTTGCTTGCGACTTCGGGTTTGCAGAATCGGAACAAACTGTGCGACGGCAGCAAACTTGAACGGATGCAAACAGCTCATGCGACATCCGGGGCTCTGCGACTAGACTGTCAGTGACTGCTTCTGTTGTGAAGTGCGAGCAGCTATGAACTTCCTCCGAAGCGGACGTGAAGACGCGGCAGATGACGGATGGCGCATAGATCTTGGCACTGCACTATTTTGTCACTCCTTTGCCTCTCCCATGCAGGGAAAAGGTCAAAGCGGTCGTGAAAGCCCTGCATCTGTTCGGAACAGCCATCGGAGCCGAAGCGCTGTGAGGGCAGTGGGTGTGGCCTGTGTCTTGCCATGTCTTGCCCATCTCGACTTCCTACAGCTGGTTCCGCACTTCAGCAGGCATACCGGTCTCGGCTTGTCAGTCAGAGGCCTTCACGTCAGGTCAATCTGACAGACAAGTGAAAGGGATGCGTTAGAGTAGTATTTCGTACAGCAGTAGTATGGCAGTGCAGCGCTCTCTATGCTTCAGTACTGGAGCTGCTCATCATCATCATGCTGCATGTGGCTTTGAAGAGTCCATCAGTTCTCTTCACTCCCTACTATCTCTACATCTACACATTTGATGCTGTGTGTTGCTCTGTTTGCTTTGATCCGGTCCACACGGACGACCAATGGCCTGTCAACACAGGCACTGTCAAAGCACGTAGCGCTGTAGCATCCTTGTGCCCTTGCCTCTCATGGAAGCGGCGAGAGCTGTAGCATGCAGGCCGCAACCTGGAAAATTAGACGGGATGTGATGTTCGGTGCGCCAGCCTGGGGAGGGGCAGGGCCGGCCTTGCCCCAAGCGAGAAGTAAACCAATGATCCAGTCCTGCGCTCAGAACCCCCGAAGGTCGAAACGGCCGTGGCTGTCACACCGCTCCTGCTCAGCACCCTTCAGGGAGCTGCGCACGTAGGGGAGGCAGCTCATGGGCAGCAGAGTTAACAGCACCTGGGCCGCGGCTACGCGTCTCCTTCAGCTCTCCTTCGGCTGTCTTTTTCGTCGCTTGTGGGCTCCCGACGCGGCGCTGAATCCTCGAGAGGGGGCCGGGAGCCTCCCACGGCAAAAGGCTCAAAGTCCAGGAAAGCAGTTGGGGTCCCCTTGTTAGGGTCTCCGAGCTCCCCGAGCCTGGAGCAAGGCGAGTGGTCGCTCGACAGAAAGCTTCGACGAGACACAGCTTCGGCCCTTGCCCAAAGCGACAACCTCAGTCCAGCATGCGTCCGCTGTCCGCTGCATTCGCGATTCCGTCGATTTTTTGTAGGGCCCCAAGCCGTCTCAGCCTTGTAGCCGACACAAACACGGGGGCATCTTAGCACCTTCACCCAGTGGCTAAGGTGCGAATCGCCGCTCCCCGCTGCCCACGATTGCCCAGGCCTCGCCCGTCGGCTTGGAGAGCTCCAGGATGTGTTGCAGAAGGACTCGCTTGCTCCTCGCACTGGCAATGACTTCTGACACTGGAAACTCCATCCTAAGGCGCACCTTCCTAATACCGTCGGCTGGCTGTTCGTGCTTGCAGGCAGCGATGTTGGCACGATGACTTTGATCTTCTTGCGTCACGAGGCTGTTAGGTTGTCCGTTTATGTTGCTCACCGCTCGTCTTGCTCTCGTCGACCCGTCACCACATTCCCACTAGGGTCGCTAGGGTCTCGACGCAAACTCCCGCTGCTGCGGTGAAGGCAGGGTCATCGCCAAGAAGCGAAGCAGGGGCCACCTGGAGTGGGCCGGGGCAGCTCGTTTGCAGGGCCTGGTCTGTCGCTCCTGCGCGCCTCGAGCGGAGGTAGGGGCGCAGCTTCAGGCAGAGGAGCGAGTGAACCTCAGACTGTCTTAAACATCCCAGGGGAGTCTTGAGTCTTATAGATTATAGCCATTCAGAAGCAAGGCCCGGGGTGCCGGCCACGAGCACTGGCAGAAGCGACACCTCCGCGCTGGTCAAAGGGCTACGGGGGCTACGGCTTCACACAGCTCAGCTGGCCATCCAAGACGACCCTTTCGAATCCCAGTTGAATGCCACGGATGGGTTGTACATTTATCGCTCTCGGTGTACGTATAGATGTGCAGAGAGATTTGTATATGTATGCACCGTTCTGCTATGTTTCCACACTCGCATTTGATCAACAGTGCAAGTGTATGCTGTACTTTGGGTGGCGGCGACAGAAAGACATGTCTGTGTGGCTGAGGCGATGATGAAAGCCAGATCAACAGAACACCAAGGCGTACCTAAGCCTTCGAGGACGGCAAGCTTGGACGCGCTGAGAGGCTGGCTGCACGGTCGTAGGCGCGGAGGGACACGGGGCGGCAGAAGCGAGGCGCCTCCGTCTGAGCTGCCTCGGCAAGCCCGAATGCAACATAGAAGGTAGGCAATAGAGTGAAAATGCACTGCATTCTGCACTCATCGCTATTCCTTTACATCAATTTCATCTCTCTGTTCTGTTAGTAAGACACAGCAACTACAACCACACATATGCCTACGGATGTAATCATACGATGTGTTCACATAACAAGAAACAAACAGACAACAGTACACGCCAATACGCGCACACACACACACACATATATATATATATATAAACATCATACATATATATATATATATACATATATCTGTACATACAGATGTATATGAAAGGGCGTGCATATGTATATGTACATGTATAATTATGTATGTATGTATGTATGTATGTATGTATGTATGTATGTATATATATATATACACACACACAAACATTAAGACACCGACCTGTCCACCTGTCCATTTACCTGCCTGCCCTTTCTATGCCGTGCATGTATCCATCTATCCGTTTGCATGTCTGTCTGTCTGTCTGTCTGTCTGTCTGTCTGTCTGTCTGTCTGTCTGTCTGTCTGTCTGTCTGTCTAGTCAGCTATGTAGCTATCTAGCTAGCTAGCTAGCTAGCTAGCTAGCTAGCTAGCTAGCTGGCTTGCACGTATCTGCATATGCCTAGCCGCATGTGTACATGTTCTACATGTAGATGTAGTGAATGTCATGCGCATGTCAATGTATACAGGCGAGGGATGGAAGGAGGGGAGGGGAGACACACAGACACAGACACACAGACACAGACACAGACATAGACACAGACACACACACACACACACGTATCTATCCCATGTGCGCACATCGGCATGCTTGTGCTCTCATGGGTTGGCCTCCGTGACCCAGCTAAAGGTGTCGAAGGCATTGCTTCTGCTCTCCACCTGGCAGAATTTAGTGCCAATCCCGAGCTCTCTGAGCCTGATCGTGAAGCCACAGAATTGCTTGCACTTAGATGTCGCTTCTCAAGCACAGCTACGCAATGAAACGATCCTGCCTCCAGCTGCAATCCGCAGAGCCGGTTCGTGAACTTGCGATTCTCTGCACGCAGCCTGCGACAGTCTACAGCTGCCTGAAATGCAAACGAGCAGACGCAAAGCAGCTACACTTGTCGATTCCCGTCTGTGTCTCAATGTTAGGCTCCGAGCTTCAAGCGGTGCTGGGCCACAGGGCAACGAACAAAAGCATATACTCGGAGAACAGCGGGAGAGCGAGAGTTCTCTGTGTGCACATGTTCCACGTATTTGCATATGCATATTACAGTGTATGAATATACATATCAAAAAATCATGATAATCCGAACATGACTGTAAAACTACACTTACGTAATGCAGCCACATACACTCCTACACTCTACACACAAGGCGTTTACTGGCGAAGTCGCGCCACACATTCACCACAGCCTGCTTCGCAGGAAATGCACTGCGGTTCTAAGAAGCATCTTTGGCTCCTGTCGCTGCTTGTCGCGCCTAGAGGCCCGAAGCGGCAAATGCTTAGCCCGCCGGCTCCTGGACTTCGGCACGCTCAGACCGCTCAGAGGCGTCTTGGGTCAGCTTCTCCCAGTCGGAACGGAAGAAGAAGAAGAATAGGCAAATGGTGGCCTCGAGAACAGGCGAATTGGGCTTGCGCTTCGCCTCTGTCGGTAAACGGTCTCAGGCTCATCGGAGGCTTCTTTGCACTCTCTCTCGCTGGCTTATGGGCTTGGGAGTTGCCGAGCACGGAGGCCTCAGCCTTAGGCCTTTCTCGCTCGCTCTTTCTCTCTGGCACAAATGCACCTTTCCACACAGCTTCATGACAAAGAGGCGAGTGCGTAGCCAATCATCAGGCCCTCGCAAATGCCTGTGACACCTGGCAGGAAGGCATAGGTCCGCCCAGTGATTAACAGACTAGAGGCGCCACCTGACATGTGCTGCTCTAGCTCAGCCAAAAATGAGCGACACGATTCAAAGGGACAAGAGAAAACGTACGGCTCGCAAAAAACCATCGACATTTTTGTCACAACTGCCATCCTCGTCCGCATCGTCGTTGCAGTCGGCATCGCAGTCGTGACGCACGTAACGATTCAAAGCCATTAGTCACCAGAAAACGTGGAACGGTGATATCAGAGTGCGCGGAATTCAGGTTGGCGATGGTGCAAGGCAGACTCAACAGGAAAACACGGAAGGAATCACGCAGCAAAACCATGAATTTTCCGCAGCTGAACAACTGGCTGAAGGCTCACAGGATGATACAGCCCCGGCCAACGATGCACAGCAAGAGATTTACCAATGATTCCTGCGAGCCTTCCGAGCGGCTGAGGAAGTAGCTGCATGGAAAGCCGAGAATCCAGCAGCAAACCTCAACAGACGCACTGAGGAAAGACTGCTGCTAGGAAAGTAAGAAGGTTTGCTGTTTCCAAACATCCATCTGCTTCCACAAGAACTCAGAATAATGATGCATCCCAGGCACAGGGAGAATAGCAGATGGGACCTTTGCACGTCCTGCTGCAAACACTCTGTGCGGCTATGTATCAAGGAATGACACCCCACGGATCAGCATAGCCCGAAGAAGCCCTCAATCTGAATCCAGACACTACATGTCGAGCATGTTGCACCGTACACCTGATCTAAATCACACCTGCTAACCATGCTTTACCATGGAATCGTTGTTCGCAGATAAGGCATCAGAAAGGTGGATACGTGCTGTCCTTGTTTATTGAGAATAGCGATAAGGGGTAGCGCCACCCCAAGCAAGGCAATCGTTGTGGCACCTTGCAGTCACAAAAAGAAAAAAGGACCCCCGGGCCCCTCTCGCACCACAGGAAGAAAGGAAGGTGTGCTCAGTTGGATCCGGCCGTGGCGCCCGCCCAGCGAAGGCTCCTGAGCACGTCACGGTGGTTCGTCCAATTCAGCCACACCGTTGGGTCAGTGTGAGGACTATCCCTGCGCGGACTTTGCTGCCAGTTCTGACGTGCTGCATCATAAGCTGCTGCACCTTGAGATCTGGCGATGCCACGTTTACAATGGCCCTCCCGGCCTTTGCCAGTCAATGCATGCAGCCTTCACTCACCAAAGATCAACTAGGAGGCAACGTGCACAAGAAAGACTTCAAAAGCCTAGACGAACTCGAAACACAATGAAATTGAACACCAGCAGCGCAAAGCAACAGCGTCGCAATCACCACGTTGCCTGCGAGGGAAGCCTCAGCTCCATCCTGCTGGACTAAGCTTTTACATGAAAGCAAAGTCCCCCGACAGCAACAGTGAGGCTGCTGCTGCAACTAGTGGAATTGACCCGAAACTTGGTCACCATCCCTGTGTCTCGATACTCATACGAACTCTCGTCCACGAACATCTCGGAATCCGGCAACTTATGGGGACAAGCAGCAAGCAGACCAATGCGAGCTACAAAGGCTGCCTCCTTCGGCTTGCCTAGATGGCAGGATGTACACATCACTTCACCACGTCTCTTCGAACACTCTCAACCCGATGGTTCGTTGGCCTTCTCCTAGGCGTCTGGACATGCGTATCCCAACGGCGTCGCCCATGGCCACCGAGTAGAGGAAGCCGACAATTAGCAAATTCATGACCTCAGAAACTAGGAGACCTGAAAACTGCACATGAATCCCTCCACACTCCCTTCTCCCTCTTCTCCTTCTCCTCCTCCTTGCTAAATTTCAAATCCGAGGACCAAGGCGAAGG
Organism: Symbiodinium sp. CCMP2456; assembly: GCA_905221635.1. Classification (NCBI taxonomy): domain Eukaryota; class Dinophyceae; order Suessiales; family Symbiodiniaceae; genus Symbiodinium; species Symbiodinium sp. CCMP2456. The sequence continues at coordinate 79,749 of CAJNDV010002570.1, forward strand.
CCGCGGTCTCCGCCGGCCCAAGTTCTCCTGCCATCAGCGTGCACACCTGCAACATTCCGACAAAACCAGCGAGGTTTGCGTGACGGAGGGTCTATAGGTATCTATATATCTGTATATATATATATATAATACTTAAGCCTCATTCTATAAGAAGTCGGTTAAAGGCCAAAACCTGTGTGCCTCTAGGCCTGGTTCAGCGTCATTCCCACCTGCATCTGCAGCTCTTCGGCGACGCCGCCAAGGGCTGCTGGCAGCGTCATTGACAGTAACCTCGGTTCGCTTACTCGCTTCGCTTACTCGGTTCTATTGACGTCCCGGTTGTGCCAGCGGAATCGAGCGAAAGTTTTGCAATCTTGTATGAGCTCGAAGCTCTGTAGACGGGCAGCATTTGTAATCTCAGAAAATCCCTATACTTCAATGCTTCGCACCGCCACGCACCGCCACGAAATCCGCAGCTTGCAGCCTGGCAGCCTCCGCCAGCGGCTTGCTTGGAAAACCTCCGAACAGGACCAGCCAGGCCAGGTGGTTTTGTGATAACCCCGCTGCCAGCAGAAGGCCACGAAGGTCACCGTGCCTAAGTCGCAGGTTAGGCCGGTTAGGCATTGCCGAAGCTCGAGCGCTGGCTTTGCAATGTAGTGCTCATCGGAGGCACGGAGGAGCTTGCATATCGTGAAGGCCAAGGCAGCTCCAATGATTCCCATCTTCATGCGGAAGATCATGACATAGCCAAGCCCAAGGTTTACCGCTAAGAAAACAGCATCAACGATAGCAGCTGGCAGTGTTATCTGCTGTGCTGCGTAGTATTCCTTGATGGAATAGTACCACACATCCAGCAGGAAGCCCACCTCGGGGCTCGAGGGAGTGGGACAGGAAAGGCAGGGATCAGCTGCTCGACAGGTCTCAAAGCGGGGCCTGCGACCACACGGCGTAGACGCCTGCAAGGTGCGCCACGTCCTTGTGGAGCCCGAAGGCTTTCAGGACGGGCTCAGTGAGGAAGCGGAGCAGCATGAAGGGCCTTGGGCAGCTGTCGGACTAAAGTCACAGGCCGTTTTTAGAAGACGGAGAGAAGAAGAGATGAAGTGAAGCTGAATGGCACGCCGGCGACTGTAGTGAAGACGAGGTAGATCTGTAGCCAGACGCCCACCAGAGGCAAATTCCCGGCCCCGTAAGCTTGACTGCAGAACATCGAAAGCTGCCCGATCCTGGGCTACACTTTTGACACACTCCGAAGCGATCAGGTCGTGTAGTCGACCCTGCTCGACCTTCATAGCCATTCTAGCCAAGGAACCCAGACAAGAAAAAGACATCCGTAAGAGAGGTCCATATGTAGCTCACCGATGTTGCAGCCAAGGCCAGTGTGTCTAAATGCCCAAGCATCATGCTTGTCAGCAGATTGTTGATGGTGCCGCTGGCCGCCGACAGGGCTAAAGGCAACCCGAGCTTGGCAATGGCACGCAGCTCCCGAAGCGCTTCCTTACCCCACGCCTCATCCACAAAACGATACCAACAACATGTCCGACTGCTGTGAGGGCTCATCGCTTAGACCATGACCACCCAACTTCGCCTCACGAAATTATGCAACGTGCTTTGGGCCTTGTCCTCACGCAAGAAGCCCTGGTCCAGGTCATGAGCCTCTGCGCTCGGGAGCCCACTGCGAGGGAGCGCCTCCACCTCCATTGGCTGCGACGCCTAGGGCCAAGCTCCTTCTTAAGACCCCGAAAGCAGTCCTTGGGTGAGGAAACAGTAGGCCCCCCGACCATAGAAAAACCAGAAAATATGATCCCCTGATCGAGGACAATGCCAGCGATGGCAACATCAGCGTTTGCAGATAGCTTTTTGGGCCAGAAAAGGGCGCAGCATCCGGAGATTTCATTTAAAGGAAAGAGAACAGGGACCTTCTGACAACCTTGGCCTACGGTCCATGGCCAGGCCTTGTGGGCGTGAGCTCATCGACACAGAGTGCGCGCACCAGGCATGGAGTGGGCCACTCCTTCGGAGGCTACGCCACAGTCTACGATGGTGATCCGTACTTGCGTCAGGTGATGATGACAAGGCTGCTGTTGCGCTCCGGAATAGCTTGTAACAATATTCCTGAACCCTGCTGTTGCTAAAGCCAGTCATTGCATCGGGGTTGATCAATTGGATCCACAATTCCAAGCTTAACAAATGACTTTGCAATTCAAATTCTACTTCCTCTCGTCCTGTTGTCACCTAACTCCTCTCCTCATCTTCTCCGTCTCATCCCCTCCTCAGTCTGATCAGCATCAGCGTCGTGGACGTCATCACAATCATCCGCACCCATCATCTCATGCTCATCGTCATCCACAGCCTCACCAGTAGTCTCACCATCGTGTCTTTGACATCATCGTAGGCAACGTCATTGTCATCTTCATCAGCGCCATCATCGTCATCGTCACCATCGTCACCAACATCATCGTCACCATCATCACTAACACCATCACCACCACCATCACCCTCCTCTTCTTCATCCCCATCCCCATCTGCGTCATCATCCAGACCCTGATCACATCTACATCGACGGCCTGCAGCGCGAAACGCTGGAGCGCATAGAGCCGTCGGTTGTCCAAGGTAACGAGGACGCCCTGGAGCGCCGGGCCCACAACATGAAGGGCAAGAAAGCAAGCTGCTGTGCTTGGCACCATCAGAATGTCGAAAGTGGCGATCCGAGTCACACTTGTCGACAGAAGCACACCCGGTCATCCGATGGTCGCTGTCAACGCACCGACACATGCGCCAAACTATATTACACAGATTACTAGACCAATGCCTGACTCGCAAGAGTCTTGCTCCAGAAATTCCTGTAGGGTTCGTGATCACCTGCCTGCTCTTTGAGGTGCAGGAGCCGGACGGGAGGGAAGGGCGGCTCGATACGCCTCATTGCTTGAGAAGCTGACCCGGATGCCCCAGAACCGAAAGAAGTCTTGTGTTGGTGGCAAAAGGAATCGTCCATTTCATGACAAGCGCCCGAATCCTGCTTCTTTGGATTCGAAAAACAGTCCTGGGCCGCGGCTTACATCTCTTTCCCTCCTCATTCTTCAGCTTGATCTGAAGCATGACCTGGCATTGCAATGCTGTGGCGTGCCATGGCATGAGCCGGCTGCGCGCGTTTTTTCTCGAAGAACATGATGAACGACACTGACAGACATGACTCAGACATGATGGCAATTCCCACATCGCGGTAGCTTGTTTGCCTGACTGTAGCTGTCACAGGTTCCTTAATCGGCTCTCTCTTGTGGAACCCGCCTCAGAGATCGGCCCCCGCTCGTGGAAGAACGGGTGGATCTTGCCCTGAGAGAAGCGCACGCCCAGGGGCGAGATCCAGCGCTCCTGGACATCAAAACAAGATGCTGGAGAGACAGGCAATATCCATCCATCTGTCTGTCCGTCCGTCTGCCGTCCGTGCGTCCCTGCATCTCTGTCCGTCTCTCTCTTGCTTGCTTGCAGGGTGTTCCTCTCTCTCTCTCTCTGTCTGCCTGCCTGCCTGGCTCGCTCTGCCTGTCTCTCTGTTTTCTTCTGTCTGTCTCTGTTGCCTGTTTGCCCGTCTGCTCGTCTGTCAGTCTGTCTGTCAGTCTGTCTATCAAGCATCCAAGCATCCATCCATCCAATTTAATATGGACATAAGATGTGTATCCGTATTTGAAGGTAGGGAGGCAGATGCATAAAGAAATCGGTGGATACACACAGAATACACAGACAAATAAACACACAGATAGGTTGATACTAAGATAGAAAGACGGACACATAGACGCATGGACAAACAGATCGATAGATGAACCGATAGGTTGATAGACAGATCGAGAGATAAATAGATAAGTAGATACATAGATAGATGGATGGATGGATAGATAGGTGGATAGATAAAAAGAAGAGACATACAGATAGATAGATGGATGGATGGATAAATCGATGGATGGATGGGTAGATAGATAGACAAGAGCTAGATAGATACATAAATAGGTAGATAGATAACTAAATAAACAGAAAATAGATAGATAGAATGATAGATATATAGACAAAACAGAAGTGCGAGAATTTCGAGAATCAATTTAAGGTGCTTTTAATGTTTTTTTTTGGTTTTGTGTTTCGCAGAGCAGCCCCAAATGTGGTTAGGTTGACATTCTCCTTCAAAAGCACGCTGTTCCCATAGTCACCTCTGGCTTCGTGAGGTTTTGGCACGGTTCAACAAACACACTGTGAAGGACCGTTCCCGTACCCATCGGACGGCAGCATGGGCCCCTCAAAGTCCACCGTGACTTTTTCCCAACATTCAGTGTGTCGGTTTCGTGTTGACTCGTTCCTGCTTCGTCGGGCTCTTCCTTCTTTTTGCGCAAGTCAAACACCCGTTCACGATTACGTCAATATCTTTCATCATATCTTGCCACGAGCAACTCTGCTTCCTGGGTGTCTGGGCAATTCCAAGCCCTCCCATCAAGCGAACACGAGTTTGCTGGAAACAAAATTCCTTCCAAGTCATGTCCCCGCACCACGTTTTCCTGTTCGGAACGACAGGAACCCACCGAACCATTGCCCGTTCATCAACTTTCAGCAGGCGTCCAAGTACACCATCGGATCCGATCTGAAAGTGCTCGACGATATCCGACATTCCTGTCCTTTCCCGGCACCTGGCGAAAACTGGAACAAGAACTTGGTCCTTTCGCTTTTGGCTGCCCGGGGTCCCCAATCACTCGTAAATCGACCCCAACTTGGAAGTCGCGGCTTCGCGCCGCCTCTTGGAGCCGCGTGTCTGGCACTCTTTCTTTCTCCGGATTGACGGACTGATGGATGGATAGATGGTTGGATAGAAGGATAGAAAGATAGATCGAACGACCCATGGATGGATGCATGGATGGATGGATAGGACCAGAGAGGACAGATAGGACAGATCGGCTTCTACCAGCAGGGCCGGAGCAAACTCTGCAGTGGCCTCCCAAACAATGCCCTCGTCCAGAACGCGGCGGATGGGCTCCTGCCGCAAGCAAAAAGAAGCACCGACATAGGTTTGCAGTCCAATGAACCCATGTTGGCTCGCAATGCGGAAGCTCAGAGTGACGTGAAACTCCGGCACCTCCGGGAAAAGGTCGTCATCCTCCCAGGTGCGAGTTCTTCCAGGCTACTTGCCCGGGACACTGCAGCGATGCAGCACCCAACCACGTCCCCGCTTCTTGCCTGGAAGGGTGGACCCCACTTGAGGTTGCCGAATGCTGCCTCGCAAGGATACCGAGACAAGTAGGTCGCAGCGGCAGCGGATTGAGGCCCTTGGGTGGCGGTTAAACGGAACTAGTCACGGGCCACTTGAAGCCTGTGACGAAATACGCCCGGGGCCAAAAATGATTTCAGGGCATCGTGACGGTGGTCTGCATGGGCATCACGAGCATTTCGCAGCCTCACACCCGCCGTCTCTTCCACGATGTTTGGGATTCCAAGGCGGGCTTCAAGCTTTGCATATCCATTACCACAACTGCGGCCTTGAGCATCTGCTGGACATCCGCGGCTCCCAACGGGTGACAAGTTCAGGATGCAGGTCGGTGAACTCCGAAACCCAAGGACCCAAACTCCAGGCGTTGGACTCATCATGACTCGTGCAGCCGGCTCTTCGCGCATGGCCCATGCACCCATGCTACGCCATGCTGCCATGCTACTGAGCAGAAACTGGAAGTCTACTGGCAGGGCATGCACTACACAAGGCCTGGACTGCAGTGACCTTCTCTCCCTTGTCCTTGTGAGGCGCATTCTGTGCTGCGTCTCCGGACCAGTCGCCTGGCAATGAGTCTCTACAACTTGGCATGTGACTACAAAACTGCCCCCGAGATGCTCTCAGCGCAACGGTACTTACACTCTCTCCAACGCACGTGCTGCACCTGCTTGCTTGCCGTTCTCCCAGCCGTCTCCGTTCTCGGACCAGCCGTGGCCGTTCCAGGACCAGTCCCACCACTGGCAGAAAGAAATAGATGCACGGACCGCAATCACTCGTGCATCATTCGAGTCTCTAGAAAGGCACCTTGTCATTGCTCCATCCATGCTCGGCGGACCTTGGAAAGTGCACCGCTATCCGTTTACGTGGAATTCGCCGCTTTGAAGTAGTCTGGTTAGCTTCGCTCTGCTGGGTTTCGGGCCAGACCCAGCCGTTCGCATCGGCCTCCTGAGGTAGTACTGTACGTCTTTCTTTTTGTTCGCTTTGCACGTCACCAACATGTCCGGAGAGATCGGCCTGCTTCTCCTTGGCCTTACCCCGCCCTTTCTTGGAGTTGCCCTGCGGGTGCTCACCTCTCAGACAGGCTGGACTTGTTGGGAGCCCTCCAGTGACAGCCTGAAACCCTTGCAAGAGTGCTACGACTTTCAGAATCACCAGCTCGCGGCCTTCCTCGACGTGCTTACCCTTGCCCTGGCGACAGCACAACAAAATGCCGCAGAGAGCAGGAGAGAAGGGGAAGTGACGGAAGCGCGGGACGGGATGAAGAGAGCGTAGACAGTAGAGAGAGGAGGAGACGGGCAGAAGAGCCATCTTCCTTGTGGTCCGAAGCCGGACCAAACCCTAGCTGCCCCAGCTAGCGACGATGTAGAGTCACCCGGACAGTCCAAGAAAGACGGCCTTCTCTCCCTTCTTCCCGACCGCCTTAGCTCCAACAAAGATTGCAGAAGAGGTTGCAGTTCCAGCATTCCACTCTGCTTGTCACTGTGATCCGCACCATCGCCTGCTGTTGCGCACTTGCCTCGAACATGGCATGGCTGGTTTTCGCCAGAGCTCTATCGAACTTCGCAAACAGGACCGGGCATGCGCTGCAGCAGTGGCGTTTGCGAAGAGTGACGCCAGAGGTCCCTGTTCAGGCCAGGGATTCAACCGCACATCGACATGCACAGAGCAGCCGGGGCAGGCACCAGATGGCTGAGATCCGCCTGCGCCCCCAAAGAGAGACGGCTGGGAGTCCCCCTTTGCCCTTGGTCCAGCCTGGGCCTTGATCTGTGGCACTTGCCTTCAGGAGGCACTGCTCTGAGAGCACAACAAGGCTCAGCTGTCTGTCCGAGTCCCATCCACAGTGTTTGTCCCGTCCCTTCCCTTGGCCTTGCGGGAGGCGCCTCCTGAACGTGGGTCACTGGCTGTGTTGAGACTCGGCGTTTTGCGATGTCTTCAGGTGATTCCGGTCCTTCGCTGGCACGACTGGCAGCGACTTGAAGGGAGTCAAAGGAGCTGGGAAGAACCTCGTGGGCCACGGAAACATCGCCAGAGCCAAGAGGGATCGTCTGAGACGCAGGCTCGGGAATCGTGAAGAAGTCGGTGTCTGTGCTACGTCGAAGCCGCAGAGTCTTTGGCAACATGTCGTGGTCGTGCCTTACTCGAGAGGACAGCACCATGGGTATCTGCTCGTTCTTACGCCAGTAAAACAACACGGAGAAATCTACTGTAAGGCACACCAAATGGGGAGACTCAGAGCTCAGAGCTCTCGGCGCTCTCGGCGCTCTCGGCTTCGGCTCTCGGTGGGCCCTAAAAATGCTTCAACTGCAGGTCAGCTGCCACAGCGCCATCTGCTGCGACGAGAAAGGCCCCTGAACTCATCAATGCGAGGGGCCCCCCAGCACAGGCATCCAGAGACAACAGCACTCAGGCATCGAGGTATGCAGGCATGTGCCAGGAGACTGCCTGCAACTGGCCCTTGGTGTCCAGGTAATGCCCTTAGAGTCTCGTAGAAGCCAGCAGGCACGTCTGAATGTAGCATCGACAACCGATTTCGCGGTAGAGCAACTCACAAAGAAAGCGCGGCCCGGCTCTGGCCCAAAGAATCCGTGCCCCGAGGAGCCGACAAGTCGGCGGCTTCGTCTGGGAAGGGAAGTGAGGTGTTACAGGGCTACAGAGCCTCTAACTCAGAGAGCCGACTGCGAGTCCTCCGCCCGCTGCGGAACCTTCGGTGGCGCCAAACGAGGCCGGGACCTGGACGAAGGGGACAGTTTTTTTTTTTTGTTTTGGGGGGGGGGGGGNNGGGGAGAGGTTCCAAGGCAAAGCGTCCTTCTGCGGACCCCCAACCCTTTTCGATGCACGCAGTAGCAGTCTTTAAGCTGAGGTGGTCCTGTGCCCCTTCAATGCAATTCCGTTCAAACTCGTCCGACCTGGGGGCTTATTGGGCTCCTGGAAGTTGAGCTCAGGACGGCCCCTCAACTTGTCAGTTAGAGTCTCGCGATCTATGCCTTAATGCATATCGCGGAAGTCCGGCATCGAGAAGTGAAGATTATTTGTTCTCAGCGCTTCGGAGGTTCGGCGACATAAGCCCCGGAATGCATCGAAGGATGTCTACGACTCCCGCAAAATGCCACGCGGCCCATTGCGCCGCAATCACAGCAGCACCACGTTTTGAGCGCCGCCCATGCTTTGCACAGAAGAGCGCTTGCAAAACTAGTTCGATGTGTCGGAAGACACCGCAAAGCCGTTGACCAGGACTTTGATAGTATTTACGCAACGAAGCCGTTGACACTGCAACTCCGCGACTGCCAATACTTTGCCGCTTGCTCATCTCGCATGCAGGGCCTGATGCTCAGCACGCACACATGCCTTTCCCTCTGAATCTCGGACAAGGACTCCTCTCATGCAATGCACCTTCAGTTCGACACTGTGCCCTGGCGAAGCGGGCTTCGGGAGCGCTTCCGCACCTGCGATCGCTGAGACTGCACACGGTCCCTGGAATTCCCGTGACGGGTGCTCGGGCGCTGGCGGCACGGTCGGGCGGGGCTCTCAGGCTCGAGCTCCGGGACCTGGCAAGGAAAGGCGAGAACGTCTGAGATCAGACAGGCGACACCCCATGCAGGGCTCCCTGCTCTGGCTCATGCTCCCTCTCAGAGGCGAAGCCTGCCCGATGCACGCCCAAGCCACGAAAGCCACCACGCACACATTCCTGGCACCGAGACGGGTTGGCACCCCGCGCCTCTGCCTTGCAGAAGGCGCCGCAGTGCCCGACGCACTGTGGCTGAACACTGCTCTCGAAGGAATCGGCTCCTGTGCCGAACTTGGAGACGCAAGGATGCCAGAAATGGAGAAGCATCAACAGTTTCTTGTCTGAGCGTCTCTCCTGGCGAAGCACTGTGCAACCGTGGCGGCCCAGTGCTCTTGCAGCAGACGCATCGTCGCCTCTGCATGTCGCCTATACTCTTGATTACAAGCTCTCAGAACAAGATTCTCACATACCGTATCATACCCTTGAAGCTTGAAGCACATGCTAAAAAGCCTGGTCTGCAAGCAGCTCCTGCCGCAATGTGCGCCAAAGCTGCCTGGCAAGGAGAATGACTTGAGCACAAACTGACGAAACCCAACCCAAACAGGAAGGCAAACGGGGGCTTGGGCTGCTTCGCCTCACAAGAGCCATGGATGCCCTCAAGTCTGCCGACGAAAGCATACGTACGCGAGGCCTACTGCACGCGGGCCTCTGCAACATCGCTGGGGCCACCCTGCATGTGTGGACGGCTACAAAGCCTATAACCTTGCGGACCGTGCGCAGGGGACCTGCATTAGCTGGCCGGCGGCGCTTTCAAGCTGCTCTGCCACCTGCACATGAATTGTCAAGCCTCGCAGCCTCACACAAAGCCAGATCTCGAAAAAGCCTCCTCCAGGATCTCCTCGAACTCGTCGACAGGCATGGCGCCTTCCAGCCTCCCGCCAGTGCCAAGGCGTGAAGTGCGAAGGCCATTGCTCCTTCTGAGCTCGCTTCCAGCACGGGCTGCTGCGATCGCAGGTTTGCATGCAGAGGCCGCTGTGGAGCTCAGCCGAAACGGGAGATGCGACACGTCTATAACGCTTCCACAAGGCTTGCGTGAGAATATGGGATGCCGGCCGGATGCAAGGTCACAATGGACTCGTAGCTGCTGAGACCCATGCCCTCGGACACGCAGAGGGCCTTGAGCAAGCGACAGGTCACCAGCTCGAAGTCGAACATCCGCTATGGCCATGGCCGTGTGCGCGGTCCCGCCGCTGAAGAAGTACACGTCACCCGGACGAAGAAGAACCAGTTTCGCGGCCTGCTTATATAAGTTCGCAGCCGAAGCGCCAGAGAGCGCGAAGAATCCCGACTGTTCGTTCATCCGTCGAAAAGGCAATTCAAATTCCGGCTAGCATGCGGGCGAACGCGGCTCCAAGCAAGGACCACATCGCCTGCCGCAGGGCTTGCAGCTTGGCTTGCGACAGCGGCGGACCTCAGCTCCCGCAACAAGACAAGCGCCAACAATGGAAAGGGCCACGGTAGAAGTCCCGGCGATACAGATGGTGATCGCAAGAGCAGCAGCAGCAGCCGCAGCCGGATAGTGTAGCGGGAATTGGAATGTAGACATGATGGAAGCCCCACCCCTACTGAGTCCGTGGGCTGAACAGCTGGTCGTCAAAGTCCGTGCAAATCTGGTTGCTGACCTCAAGCGTGAATTTCGAAAGTTGCTTGTCACCACCATTGGCATCGAGACATGCGCGTCCGCGTGCTGATCGTAGTCATGGTCGATGTCATTGTGATCATCATCCTCACCATCACCAACATTATCAACATCCTTCTCCTCCTCCTCATCATCTTCTTCCTCACCATCACCGTCATTATCATCTTCTTCACACTCATCATCATCATCATCGTCATCGTCATCATCATCGTCACCGTCATCGTCATCACCACCCATACCTTCGTTGCCCCTAGCATCAACAGGTGCACCTACAACACAACACCAACATCAGCATCAGCAGCAAAGCAGAAGTATCGCAAAGGGATATGAAAAGGGCAATAGTCATGCTGAGACGTCCTGTGCAATTTCGCATAATAGTGCTCATCCTGCCAAGCCTGAGACGAAATTACCGCCGAGCGCACGACCGCGCCCTTTGGCCAGGCTGCCACCAGTTTGTAGCCACGCCAGTTCTTACCGACCTCAGGCAGATTGAGCATACGATTTCGGAGTTTAGTCCAATTGGCGACTAGCAGTAGCTTGTTGCGGGGCTCTTCCTTCCCTGCTCGTCTCACCGCCCTTGAGACATTCGGATTATTATTGGTCTGTGCTTTGTCCCGAGCATATAAATTTAAAAACCTTTTTAAGAGTTCTTATCAAAGAGCTATGCAATAAGAGAATGAAAACAAAAGATGCACTATTCATAGAAAGCTATCTTAATAGACTGTTCTAATCATCATAAATATCTTCTTCCTTCTGATATGGGTGAAGAGCTTGATAATAAACAGAATGATATAATAAGTGCTGTGTATTTTGATAGGTCAGGATTTGGAAGCCAAAAACAAGCACTGAAAGACGCCAGAGGGAAAAACAAATCTATAACTTTAGCTGACGTTCAACAATTTCTTAGTCAATGTGGAACAGAAAAGCAGATAAGAGGAAGGGAGTACCTTTGTTGCACCTGAGCCTTTTTACGAATTTCAAGTGGGTTCATTTTTTACTAATTTCAAGTGGGTTCATTTTTTACTAATGACTTAGAAAATAAAAAAAAACTAGGGTAGTGGGGAGCTGGGCCTGACTCCCGCCCCCTTTGTTGCTGCGTCTGAACCGTGGCAGAACCCTCCGTGAATATGTCGCTGTTTTGACCTGAGCTAGCTTTCGTGACCGAGGCAATGGCGTTGCTCCACAGGACCTGGTCGACGTGAACCTGATGAGGTATTGCGGCATAGAATTTCAAGGGTGAACCTGGGCCGAGGCCGAGGCCTCTAGGAGTTTTGCAGATGACTTGCTCTTCGGAATTACGGTTTGTGTCGGTCCAGGGCAGAGAGTTGAGGCAGATTATGGAGCAAGACCGTGAGGCAACTGAGGGACAGACCCCCTTGCCGCTACCCCGATTCCCGATGAAGACGCCTACAAGGCCGTCGCAAGCAGCGTCACGGTCAGTGTCATCTCGGGTCTCGAAGCGGCTGAGTCATACCAGGTTCCGCTGACGGTTTGATGCATGTCCCCCGCCTTCATCGTGGCGATCCCAATAGAAAGTCCACTTGGACAGCGGGCCCAGCACATCTTTCCTGGCACCACCAGGTACTGTAACTGCAAGGGGCTGCTCCGATGGTGCACTGGTGGCTGGGTTTCAGACACATCACGCAGACAGACCTGGATGCAACATACAGGCGCTCGTGCCGAGCCTATCGGCCACCCCAAACTGGGGGTGTTGCGGTTTTCACGAGCTCACCATCAAGCGGATGGTCAGCTGCCTTAAAGCGCGGCTTGAGCTGGTTCAGCACACTCAACTTCGAAATAGTTGAGGCTCACTCATGGAGAAGCCGCATCTCCGCGATATACAGACTCTTGGGGTCCACCTCTTTGCACTTTGCATAATTGACCAAAGGCGTCAAGTACGCTTGGATCATGTCTTATAATCGTGGCTCGTAACTTCTCAGCGTCATGGCGAAATGCTAGTGTTGTTGACTTTCCTACGAGCTCTTTCGGGGGATCTCGTGCCCGAACTGTCCGTGAATGTTGTCTGCACTACACCGCACATGAGCACGCCTGACCCTCCTGAACCAGCCGCAGGATCTCTGCAATGCGACCGCGGAGGTTACGCCTCAGGACTTGCCCTAACTGTCGCTTTGACGGCCGCCTGAGATTTACACCGCTTAGCATCCGGAGGGCAATGACAAACACATTGCTCGTGCGGCTGTTGCTTCTACTTCGGTGGCATCCTTCTCCCAACGAAGAAGTTGACCACGGCCGTCAACACAACAAGTGTCTGACAGCAACAGGAGCTCAAGCACCATCCTCTGCTACAACTGCCGCTGCCGCCGCTGCTGCTGCTGTTGCTGCACGACCATGACTGCCATCGCCACCAGAATCGTGACAACGAGGACGACCACTGCTACAACGATGAGAAGTAGTGATGTTGATGATGACGAAGATGAACCTGGTATAGTTGATACTTTGACACGGGCGATAAGACCAACATGATAGTCAGTGTATGATGTTTACGATGGTGGTGATTCTGATCGTGCTGATGGCGGGTGCCTCTTTGATGGTCCTGGTGGTGATGACGAAAATTCATCCTAAATACCAAGTATGTATTATGTTGCTGCCGGTACATTTGGCTGCGACTGTCACACCAGCACGTCAACGTTTAGCAAGTTGAAACAACGACATCTCTTAGCGGGTCGCGCCTCTCCTTGGGCAGCACACCACGCTGTTCTCCGTCGCTGTCCACGTACTCTAAGCCGGCCTCCACCCCCAAAGTGTTTAAGGTTTCGTCTTGCTGGTCGATATCGAAAACTTAAGAAGGCAAGCACCATCACTATTCCCATCAATTTCACCACGACCTGGCAGTCGCGATAGCAGCTGTGGCAACATCAATAGTAGCAAAAACAATCGCAGTGGTGGAAAATGGTAGCAGCAGTAGCAGTGAGTAGCAGTAGTACTAGTAGTAGTAGTAGTAGTAGTTGTTGTTGTTGTTGTTGTAGTTGTTGTTGCTGGCTGTGGGACTGAACGTCTCACTTGTACTCGCAGCTCCAGCTCCGCATTGAATGTCTCCTTGTTCATTCTTCGGTGTACTCTACATCTTCTCCTTCTACCGCTGTGAGGTCGTTATGTTCATCCCAATGGGTTGGATCGTCTTCTTCTGTTACCCCGCCTGCCTGCGAAACGCGGCATGCAATGCTTTCGGCGAACTTGCGGTTGAAGCTTCTGCTTCACGAGTTTTCCTCAGACTCTCCTCTTCTGGCGCTGATTCCAAAGCTCCTTTTTGAAAAATTCATGGAATCTGTTCATCAGCCAAGATGAGTGGCATAAACGTGAAGCTCATGCATGGACTGTGCGCGCGCTGCCGCTTGAAAAGGCTTGCCTCGCTGGGGTTCTGCTAACCTTTACCGGGGGATCCTACTTCGAGTGACCGCGTCACTGGTAGTAGTAGTAGTAGTAGTAGTAGTAGTAGTAGTAGTGGTAGGCGCCCCCCCTACCAACTACACTTGCTCTAAACCATCTTAGGAGCACATCCGTTTTACATCGTTTTACTCGGTATTTACCGCACTTTCGTCATGTACGATCATCATAAGAAGCCTCAGCATCGACTTGCCGAGTTTGCAAACTCGGCCTCTTGATTTTGGACCTGCTTCTGGGGGGGTTGCCGGGGGTGGAGGGGGATGATGACAACAGTGCTACGCAAACACAACCAACANNCAACAATATCACCACAAGAGCCGTTTACTCGGTCTTTACAGCACTTTCGTGATGTTGTACTTTCTCATCTAGTTGCCACCCCTACTCCTGGACTGTGCGTCTTAAACTTTGGTGTCTCGCACGGCTTGCAGCCAAAACTCGAAATTGGGTGCGGGAAAGCTTTTCCTCGGTAAATTTACAATACTTTCGCATGCAAGCCCGCTTTTACTCGGTATTTACAATACTCTTGGTGATGTTGGTGATGAAAGGTGATGAGATGTGCTTGATTTTTCGTGATGTTGGTGATGAAATGTGTTTGCTTTTTGGTGGTGCTGACTTTTTGAAATGCGTTTGCTTTTCTTTATCACACAACCTGGTTTTTTTACTCTGCATTTACAATACTTTTGGTGATGTTGGTGCTGAAAGGTGATGAAATGTGTTCGATTTTTCGCGATGTCGGTACTGAAACGTGTTTTGCCTTTTTCGTGATGTTGGTGGTGATGATGTTGATGACAATGACGACGTGTAGTTGGTAGGGGGTGGCTAGTGGGTAGTGGAAGGAGAAGTAGTAGTTGTTGTAGCAGTGGTAGTAGTGGTAGTGGTAGTGGTGGTGGTGGTAGTAGTAGTAGTAGTACTAGCAGGTGGTAGTAGTGGTCGTCGTCGTTGTCGTAGCAGTCGTAGCAGTCATGGAATCGTAGTAGTCGTAGTAGTAGTCGTAGTAGTCGTCGTAGTGGTAGTAGTAGTAGCAGCAGTAATAGTAGCAGGAAGAGGAAAGTAGTAGCCATAGAACTAGCAGCAGCAGCAGCAGCAGCAGCAGCAGCAGCAGCAGCAGCAGGAGTAGGAGTAGTAGTAGTAGTAGTAGTAGGAAGAGGGAAGTAGTAGCAATAGAACTAGCAGCAGTAGCAGCAGCAGTAGTAGTACTAGTAGTACTAGTTGTAGTAGTAGTAGTAGTAGTAGTAGTAGTAGTAGGAAGAGGGAAGTAATAGCAATAGAACTAGCAGCAGTAGCAGCAGCAGTAGTAGTACTAGTAGTACTAGTAGTAGTAGTAGTAGTAGTAGTAGTAGTATTAGGAAGAGGAAAGTAGTAGCAATAGAACTGGCAGCAGCAGCAGCAGCAGCAGTCGCATTCAGCAGTTGCTGTTGCTATTGCGCAAGGCACATGTGCCTTGTACTTGTCTAGCACAGCGTCGTCCTCAGACATGGAGGAGGCACGGGGACGACATGGTCCACATCCTGCTCATCCAAAGCTCTTACCAATCTTGCTACGAATTCCTGATAAGCACTATGTTTCTGAGCGCATGGCCCCCTCCAAGGGGGAATGGCCTTTCGGCCGTGATGCAGAACGGCGGCTCAACCGGTATACCCTATGACCGCCTATGACCACAGCGGCGACCACTTTCTGCAAGCAGCTTCGTTTCCCCTTTACAATCCCTTCTGCAGCTCTACTTCAGGACTGCAAATTTCAGGACTGCAAAGTTGATGCATTCCACGGTGGCTCTGGGCAGCTGACAGCCTGAAAATACTTCAGCAAGTCTTGCACCTTGGCTTCTGTTTGTGCTGGTGCGGGTGCTGGCAGTTCCCATTCCTCTCGGTCATCAGCCGAACTTGTGCTGTTCAGGGCTTTCGTCAACTCGGGGGGCATCACTTCCTAGCGAACGCATCAGCATGTAGGATACTCCGCAGCGCATCATCGGACGAGCGGACTGGTCCTCCTCCGTCAGGCCCAGCAGCTTCACGCCATTCGGAAGAACCTTTCAGTTGAGCCAGATCTCACTGCAAGATCCCAGCCTCACTGCCTAGAAGCCCCACAAGCTGCTATGTGTCCGAGCAATGAAATCTCCCAGATGATCAGCCACCAGCACCTCGCACAACGAGCAGTATCCTGCAAGAACCTTCGGCGAAGCCAGTAAACTTCTGCCTCTCGGAGGAACTCCTTGGCTGTTGACACTACTCGCGGCCGCCGCATCGGATCCTGGTGGGTTCAAGCTAAACTGCGCGAAGCCGTCGTTCGTTCTTAACCCACTGCACTCCTCAAGCAGCTCGAGCGGCCAAACGCCTACTGACGCCGTGGATGCAGCAGTTTCAGCGACATGAGAAGAGATCTGCGTGGCCTTGGAGCATTCGCTTCTCTGTGTCCGAAAACTCCGCCATCCTTGAATTGCGAAAGACGGGCTGCGAAGTCACAGGATCTTGCTTGCCGCCTGAAGCGGCAGAAAATCACCGGGTGCCCTGTCAAGCTGACAGCTAGTCTGATCCTGTGGTGTTTGCTTGTGTGCGTCAAGTTGGCTCTGCATTGCGATACTAAGCCTGAGTCAGACTTAGTCTCAAACTCTACAAGAAGTTCCTTGCGTCTCAGCTCTCTTTGCTGTGTGTCTCTCCTTGGAGCCTCGGAACTGCGCGGAGCAGCACAGCTGAGCTGCAGAGAGAGAGAGAGAGAGAAAGAAAGAACAACCGTCAGCGCGTGCAAACCTGTGCAAGCGTGTGCATGTGCTGGCATGGGAGGGAAGACTTGAAGGGCTGAAGCGGCGGATGGAAAAGCCTCGGCGCGGGCCACGCTCTTGCCGCACTCACATGCTGCAAAGCTACAGCTGAGCCTGAGACTCCCTGATCGGAATGAAGGGCATGCGCGCTTCATAGCGCACTCGCAGCTCCTCGAAAAACTCAAGTCTTCTCAGGGCAGAATAAAACATGGCCTCCCCAGATCATCCTTTTCTTGCCGCATCCAGAAGTCGGCTTCTCGATCATCGGAGTTCATTTGCGCGATTCGCCGTCCAGATCGGCTCCGACCAACGCACCGGCGCAAGGCAGGCGGATCTGAGGCATCACCCGCTGTCTCCGGGTGAGGTACGTGCTGCCCTTCAAGGCAGCATCCACCTGAGCCGCGCTCATGGTCTTGTACTCCGACAAATCCGCGCTCCCACTCGAAGAACTTGACGGGCTCGCGGCAAAAAAGTGGGGCGGCAGTCTCCTGGTACTTCGGCCAACGCAAAAAATGGCCCCCCCGGGCAGCCCGGGCGGCCCGGGCGAACTCAATCAGCATCCACGGTCGGGCTCTGCCCTTGTCGCTGCCGCAAGTCTCCAGACAAACAGGAACAAGGGCTTTGGCCACGCCGATGCTCAAGCGTTGACCACGGGTTTGGCCATCTGACGGTAGATTGTAAGCAGTGGTGGAGTCCTTGCCAGCGACGGCAGCACCAACCTGCCGGAGGGGTTGATGCGGTGTGCGTGTGTGTGTCTGCCGTAGAGGCTGATTCAGGTGGCCGTACTTCAGCTTAATCTGCTGTAGAGTTCGCTTGATGACCTTCTCTTTGATCCCTTTGTTCATCCGCTCCATGCTCGGTGCGACCGTCTCGGCACCGGTGTAGCCAGCACACTCCTGCGTTCGCTCAGCCTTGGATGGCTCCGCATGCTGCGCAGAGATCAACAAAGCGTTGATCTTCTTCGGCTCGCCAGGCCCATCGCAGCATAGACTCGATCGTCACCTGCGTCTTGCGGTCAGTCCGCAGCTACCAGCACTCGCCGCTCTTACGCACTTCTGCCAGGGTCTTGCGGAGCCGGGTGGCCATGCTGTGCGTCAGAGTCATGCAATCCGAAGTCTCGTCGCTGGCATACCCCAACACGATGCCGCGGTCTCCGGCACCCACGTCCATCTTGTCCATGCCAAAATAGACTGCACCGGCAATGTCCGGGCTTTGCTTGTTGATGCGGACTTTTCCAAAGAGTGACTCCAGGGTTTCAGCGGTGGCCCCAAGCAGCGCCCAAAGGCTTCGGAGCCAACGCCACCCGTGCCTCGCGCCACCGGCTCGGAACTGGAGACGGCACATAGCCTGCCAAAAGGGACTTCACGCCGCGGGCGCAGACGCGGTCCGCGAAGGAGCAGGAGGCATTCTCACGGGTGCTCTCACCAGCCTTTTCCAAAGGGTGACCGGGGCCGAAGCCCTCAAGGCCACCAAGTGTTGTAGCGCACAGAGCGTGTCGTAGGCGCTCCTCCTCCTCCTCCTCCTCCCAAGCGACAGCCTCTAAGCCAAGCGCAGGTCGACGCTGCACTTCCGGCTGACAGACGTTGAGCACGGGCACGAGCAGTGCGATCAGCACGGTCACTCAGGCGACGCCACAAACTCGCCTCCTGGAGGAGGCCGCCATGTGGTGTCGGCCACCATGACCATGTTGTCCTTGGTGGCCGTCTCACAGGCCACCTCGGTTTTAGGGCCCACCTTCAGGCAGGTGAGGACCACACCCGAGACCTGCTCTCATATCTTGTCCGGGTAGCCTCAAAGGCAAAGGCTTCAGTCAAATCCAATCGGCAGCTCAGCACTGGTCTGCTCAACTCAGCCGGTCACCTGCATTCACCGCTCAGAAGGAAGGTGCGCGCAGTGCGAGCCTTCTTCTGTGCTGGCTGCGCCATGGCATCGTGGCAAGTGGACTAAGGCAAAAGCTCGTTTGGGAAAAGAACACAACGGAAGGAACAACCTGCGGTCAGTCGCAAGAAGCATCGGAGGGCCATCTTGGATGCCAGCCTCCGGGAGCATTTCGTGTTCGTACCACACCTGGTCATGACAGTCACCGAAGCGCGATGTTGCCCAGGCTAGGCGCAGCCTGCAAGTAGGCAGCGCAGAAGCTTGGCTCAAGACTAGCATGCGGCTGCCAGAGAATGGGCCGCGCTTGACGGACTGGGGATCCAGGTATTCCCAACCTCATCTCAGTGACGAAGGGAAGCATACTATGACTCAGAGGTCTCAACTAGGAGTGTTGCATTCTTCGTCCGGAGAGTAAACAACCTCCTGTCACCACACACGCAGGTCTTTCAGTCCGAAGCACACTCTGCGTTCCGTCGTGCATAATACCAACACACGTGCTCACACGTTCCAAACATGACAGCAGCGCTGTCATTGGATGGGCGGCATCCTCAGCATCCCAACATCTTTCCAGGCTCTGCTGCAATCTGCGCATCTGAGCTTCCGGCTCGTGCTGCTGTGGAAACTCTTGGGTTGTTCGTGGTTTGGCTCGAGCCGGTCAAAGCATCAGTGAACCATGTAAATATATATGCACCTGCACATGGTACTCATTCATCCTTCCTTCCTTCCTTCCTTCCTTCCTTCCTTCCTTCCTTCACCTTCTTTCCTTCCTCCAACCGAAGCAGCAAGCTAGCTAACTAACTAACAGATTAACTAACTAGCTAACTTGCTAACTAACTGCCTAGCTAGCTAGCTAGCTATCTAACTAACTATAACCTACCAACGAACGAACGAACTACCTAATTACCCAACTAACTAGCTAACTCACTGACTGACTGACTGACTTGCGCCCTTACTCACTTGCGCACTCACTCAACTTCTCAGACACTCACTCAATCCCTGGCTGTTTCACTGACCTACTGACCTACTGACTGGTTGGCCGGCTGGCCGGCTTGATCACTTACTTGCTTCCTTCACTGATTCCTTCCTTGCTGGCTTCGCATTGCGATACCTTGTTGTACTTTCTTTACTTTAATAGCCTTGCTCTATTGAATTTAATTGCTTGGCTTACTTGGCTTCATGTCAATGTAATGATTTACGTAATTTTACTTTAAAGCTTCACTTCACCTGGCTCTGCAAAACCTTATTTTGCTTTACTCACTCGCTATGCTGCAACCTGCACCTGCAGTTTTCAAGCTGGTCATGCGGGTGAAACGGATGCACAAGAGTTCGCTTCTGCCTGTTCTGCCAGGAATGGCTGCAGAACACTTCGGAATCAAGCGCTTCCACGGAGCAGATGCCTGTCGACAGATGGATGTTTGCCTGACCCAAGCCTGCTGTCCCGGTCTGAAACTATAACCGCGCATAACCGACAGGGGCCGACCGTATCGCATGGGGGTGCTAAAGCAATATACATACATACATGCATACATACACATACATACCTACGTATGTACGTACGTACATACATACGTACATACATACATACATAAATGCGTACAATTTCAACCGCAGAGCGGTTCGAAGATCCCAGTCGTGAAACGTACTGGGGTTGCCATCGTAAATATACGACCCGCTTCGAGTCTCCAAGGGAGTACTCGAGCCAACCCTGCGAGAAAACGTAGACCAGCTACGCTCATTGTCAGGGAGATCAATGGCACGAACGTTGGAGGGGGGCAGGCAATGGGTCGATATTGGGCTCGCCCAAGCCCGATCCTATGGTACTCAAACCCGCTCGGCTGGTCCCGAAGGGTACCACGCTCTTTTCCCAACAAACTGCGAAGCTACACGGTAGACTCAAGGGTCAGGGGCCCTATGGCAGCGGGATATTTGCAAGGTAAGCTCAAAACTAAGGCTTTACATCACGGGGAAACAAACACTGATTCACAAATAAATATATAGACATGCAGACTTCCATACAGATCTATAGACATGCTTGATCTGCAGATTTGCAGCTACAGATCTATAGAGTAGAGATATGTAGATATATCGGAATCTAGATATACAGGTATACAGTACAGTAGAGATTCGTATTCGTATATATATATATATATATTATTACGCTATAGTATCTTTTAGAGTTCCGAGGTTTTAGAGCTTCTGCAATGCAGACACAGCTTTTGCACATGTCGGGCCCGATGTCACAGAAATGAAATTGGCTGGCAAGTCTGCTTGGACAGTGCCTGCACGATTGTTGCCATGTCCACTTGCATGGCATCCCCTGTGTTTGTTTGCAGCACATACTCAGAGACCTTACCTTCCAGATGCTTCACATGCTCTGATAGTACCTTCGAGATACTTGCCACTCCTCTGGGCTTCTTTTCCAGTGCAGTCTCGGGATGGTCTAAGACAGAAGCAGCAACACGCTTGGTACCTTTGCCATGAGTCTTCACTTGCTTGACACCCGCAATCAAAACCAAACCACATCCAGCGGCTGTGCTTTCTCGTGTCTTTGCTGGTGCCATGCTTCTTTTTTTTACAATGCCTTGCACCGCAATGCCACTTGGTTTGACAAGGCATCCTCTTCTTGAGTCTTGGTTTCTTGCACTTGGACTGGCCACCACTTGTAGCCTTTTTCCCCACCCTGTAGCCCAGCTTGGCTACATGAGCTTCATCCACTGCACAAACATGCAGAGGGCCACCTACACGATTGATCTTCTCTTCATCCACGTACTTTTTGATGGCGGAGTGGTACTGCTTCTGCCATCTGCAGAGGCAAAGCTTTGTGGTTCCATGGCCTGCTTGAAGTTCTTTCTCGACAATAGCCATCTTGTAGTTGTTTTTCATATACACAAGGAAGTGTAAGAATGGCACCCAGCTCTTGGGGGCGAAGGAAAGAAACCGCAGGGATGGTGACCACCTTTTTACCGGTTTTTTTCGCAAATCCACTTGAGCTCGTCATCGGACCTGATTTGAATCAAAATGCACCTGCTCTTGCATGCAGAACGTCGGTGTGTCCGAACAAGTTTGCAGTGCATGAACACACACAATGCCCGCAAAGCTGGCGAATCCACCAAAGTTGCTGCGCCCAATGCCTTGTGTTGAATATGGGCTTGAAAAGCTGAGCTAGACTCGAAGAACTCTTCCTTGACACCTTTCCTAAAGCTATCCAGGTCCATGGTGAAACCTGCCAACAAAGGGAGGAGAACACGGGGTCTCCAGCCAGCGGCTGCATGCCACATACTACATACACACACAGACGGTCACATATACATACAAAAGTATATGTACATACAGAGACGTACATATGACCGACACAGAACTCTTAAAAATACTATACCCATATATTAATAAAAATAAATATAAATATAAATATAAATATAAATATAAGTATAAATATAAATATAAGTATAAATATAAATATAAATATAAATATAAATACAAATATAAATATAAATATAAATATAAATACAAATGTAAATGTAAATATAAATATAA
>CAJNDV010002573.1:0-12417 GCA_905221635.1 Symbiodinium sp. CCMP2456
TGGGCGTTTAAGGGCGACATTTTACTAGCGGCAGGTCGAGGTAGCCATTCCTTATGTAGGGGCTCAAAAACTCTAACTGTAGGGCGTGGAAACGCTGCATCTAGCCATTCCCGGTGTTTGCTGCATCCAAAACATTTTGTTTGAGTGATACTTGGAAGTACCTGCCCTTGAGGATACCGTATTCGGCGGCAAAGAACTCGTCCATGCAAGCATCAACGCTATAGTCCTGCAGACCTTCCGCTTTACAAAGACATGGAAATGCGTACCAGCTTTCCCCCTTCCTTGCAGCGGCAACGTGCCCAGCTTTGGTGGGTTTTGGGCGGATTTGGGGGGATTTGTTGGGGTAAGTTTCGGGTGGGCTTGGGTCTTTGGTCGGGTGACGTGGGAGCAGCGACAACCGAAAACAATGAAGTGCGACCAGCGACAACTCAGTACAGCGTGAGCACCGACCCGTGTGAACAGACAGTGAACTGTGATCAGCGACCACTTAGGACTCTGATTTGGGGTGGGTGCTTAAGCAAGGGCTAAATGCTCAGTGTCGCGACACAGGGATGTCTACGCTTGCGACGCGTTTGTGTATCTGAATTAATGGGTTTACTTCGCAACTCGCTGCATCTATTGTGTCACGGCTGTCCCTCGAATGAAGCAGCGATAGTCTAACTTTTCTCATCGGGAGCAGCAGGAAGAGGCATTCCACAACAAGTTCTGTAAAAACTGCCGGCAAAAGAAGCTACCAAAGGGAAACAGTGACAATGAGTCATCTTCCCTGAACCGCATTCACTGAACTCTGCGGCAAACACGTCCGTGCGCGATGCCGGGCGATTCATCTTGCTACTGTGCATCTGTGGGGTAGCGGCTCAGAACACGGCACTGCTTCGCCTTCGTGATGGCGTCGCTGTCGGAAGCAGAGAAGCTTTTGCGCTTGTGCATGGGCTTTGCTTCATAAACCAAGTCGTGTGCCAACTGTAGCAAGCGCAAGAATGCGCCACGAACGTCATCCTCAGCTGCAGGCTCTATGTGCTGCACACTTTCGATCGTGAAGCCGTGTTCACCCACGCTAGAAATGGCAATGACGGCCACGCGGCCTCGGTTGGATGCACGCGGTGGGTCGAGTTTGAAATCGAGAGCAGCGTCCATCCCACAAAAGCCAGTGACGCAATAGGTCCCAGCATCCGCAAGGGTGGCGTCCTGGACGCCGGCTGTCACGACTTTGAATCCGGCGCCAACCGGCTGCAAGGCGCTTTTTTGCGTGGAGCGGATGAGGCAGAGAACCATTCGCGCCGGACGCATTGCGCCGGTTGCTGTTTTGATGCAAAGGCCGATGTGCGGCACGTGCGCTATGTCAGCAAGGCGCGCCGCAGGCACGGCTTCTTCACCTGCGCCACTGGTTTGCTTCAGACAAAGCAACAGTTCGGTGGCAGCATTTGTCGGTGGCAGCGACAAATCCTGCTCCTTGACGGCAACAATCACGAGATTGACCACTGCGCCCGCTGAAGCAGCAAGCTGTGAAGCGTCACTGCCCTGAGTGTCACCAGCGCGCGGTTCCCGAACGATGCGCAGGACGCGTAGTGTCACCAACATGGGAAAGGCCAAAGTATGTTGCTCGAACGCGGAGAGAAAGTCGGTCTTGCTATTGGTCTGTGTGAGCGCCAGCGCATGTTCTTCAGGAACGGAAACATTGGTGGCGCCACTCCAATCTCGTGCTTTGACGACAAAAAAGATACGTTCCTTGTCTTTGGTCAAAACGCTGCTGCCTGCTTCCGGGGGCTCAAGAACCACGTGGTTCAGCTGGTACATAGTAGGTGTCCCGCGACCTATGTCGCAGGCGTCAGCAATGCTTTCCAGCAAATGCGCGCAGGTCAGAACCGCGCTGTCCTCCTCAAAGTCAAAGACCGATGCCCAACCTGTCCCTTTATTGTCCAAAGAGAACTCGCCCAGGACTTCTGCGACGGTGGCAGTCTTCAAGCGAGATGCTTGCTCTTTAAGAAGTGATGCACGGGCAGACGTAACAGCGGCATTTGCAGTGATGATAGCGTCGGCGCCGGCATTGACGCGCAATCCTTTTCCATCATTCTTGGCATGCAGGCCCAGCAAAGTGACGACTTGTCCTTCGGCCGTGCGCAATGTGTCAGCGCTTTGGTCAGACCAGATCGACACCATCAGAGCTGTCGGCTGCTCCTCGCCTGGGCGACCGCTGTCGAGCAGACGCGCATCTGCGACTGCGGCGTCGCCGCGGCCAGGGACTTTAACCAGGCGCGTCTCAGACACGTTATCCAGCACAGCCATCACATCCACCATTCGGGGTGTGGTGATGGACACGATGTCTGCCAGGCAGACCTGCGGCTCAGGGTGCATCTGCAAAGCTTTTTCAGGAGCGGTCCCGGTCATCAACGGGTGCATTTGTGTGGATGCCAAATTGACCAATAACTTCAACTCGCTTGCAATCCATTGCGCTTTTGTCGACGTGTCTAAAGAGACGTGTGACATTGTGAATGCCAGGCCGTTTTGATACTTGCGCTCAGCGGCAACCACTTTGTCCTTGGAACCCTTTACGTAGGCTCCAATGTAATGGGCGGCATTGGAAGCCACAAGGCGGCACTCAAAACGGTCTCCCTGAACCTCCACGCCTTGCTTGTTTTTGTACGTATAGGTAACACATCTGGCACAGGAGATGCGTACCTTCCATGACCCCAGCCTGGCAGACGTCTTCGTCAATTGCGGCAAGTCCAATGCCGCTTCAAGCGCCGATTCAGGCGTCTCCTGTGCCATGCCCGCGAGGAAATAGGGCGATGCAGCAGGTTGAGAACTCCGCTGCGCGAACTGCGTGGGGTTTCGACTTGAGCCAGCGCGCTCACTGTCGCAAGTGTCGCCGCAAGCGCAACAGGGTTTGATGTACTCATTCTACGTACAACCATGTTTTAACGAGCCTGGACAACGCCTCTGCTTTACAAACAACAGAACAACGAAGCCGTACTTATAACATGAGCATCCGTGCCACCATTCTATTCTTCCTACCTACCACAAACAATAAAACACATGCAAGAGCGCATCACTGGTATGGAAAATGTCAGGCTGGGTCGTTGCAGCCTTTTTTCTGCTAGCGAAGAGAGTGGGTTTCGTGTGAGACAGCGCAGGAGATAGTCGAAGA
This sequence comes from Symbiodinium sp. CCMP2456, assembly GCA_905221635.1. Taxonomy (NCBI): domain Eukaryota; class Dinophyceae; order Suessiales; family Symbiodiniaceae; genus Symbiodinium; species Symbiodinium sp. CCMP2456. The sequence continues at coordinate 3,149 of CAJNDV010002573.1, forward strand.
AAGACGAGAGCAGAGCGCGTAGCTCTGGAAAAGCGGCACCGTGAAAGCAAGGGTCCGTGGAGCACGCGGGCTGTAAAGCTCCGCGGCCGTTTCGGTGCACAGCAGGGGCTGGTCGGTGCACACCTACAGTTCGTTCAAATCCCAACCCAGGTACGCAAGTGCATCTTCAATAGCTGTAGCCGACTGCGCCAGCTTTTCGTCGAAGAGTTCGCGCAAGGCGTTTTGCAGTTGCTCCGGCGGCCCATTCTCCAACACGCGTCGGTCTGGCAAATTGACGCTTAGCAAGCAGTTCAAAGATTCAGGGCGGGAGAGCAGAACATAATAGGCAAGCCATATCTGCTCTTGCGTAAGGCTCGGTGGGAGGCTCCAATGCGCGACCAAGCCAGGACGGGCTGTTTGTCCTTGGAGGCTGTGCAGCGTTGCGACGCCCGCTGGGGCTAGGGGAAATTGCGTACGCTTCACTTGAACATGGTGCTGACGCTCGCCTTTTCGGACTTTCTCACCAGTATAGAACCACGTGTGCACACGGGGTTTAACTGCGATAACTCCTTCCACTGAGAAGTTGTCGGGCTGGTCACTCCACGCAAGCGTCTGACCTCTTTCTGCGAGAAAGATTTCAGTGCAGTCGTCGATCCTGACGTAGATGGCTCGAGGCATGAACTGCAGCACCGCCGCGCCTTCGTGACGGACGGTGGCACGAGACGCCAGCTCTGGCTCGGAAGGATGAAGCTCCACGCCAACAATCTCACCTGTGGTTTCCGGAACCACGACCGGAGGCAAAAGCGCGGTCGTAAATTTGACTCGTTGACCAACATGTATTGGGAGGATGCTCATTAGCTTTTTGGTCGTTGTCATGTTCATTGTCTCCAGCATTGCAGAGAACTCGGCTTTGGGAAGGCTGACGGCCGGCACGTCTATAGCCGGAACATATAGCAATGTAGCATGCTTGACAGCGGCAGTGCATTCAGCACGCAGCTGCTGAGCTACTGCGACTGTACTCCATGCATAAGCAGCCTCGAACCAGCCCTCACGGGCCGCAGCTAGCAATCTTCCATCCGGCGTGCCCTGGGGCAGAGCTCCGTCGCTGACGGTACCTGCAGGCTGTGCAGCGCCGCAGCTTCCCGGGTCAGAGCTGACAGGCTGTGGAGCGGCATGGACCTTCGTGGCCACAAGGCGTGCCCATGCCCTGTCGGGAATTTTGGCGCCTCCCGGAGTGCGCATGACGCGCAATATTTCGATCAAATCTGCGTCGCTGAACCGGTTGGAGGTCTTCAGCTCGACAACATAGCGTGCTTGTGAAAGAACCATGGCGCCCTGCCGGTGTTCGAAAGAGGGATGAGCTCTGTTCAGCATGGAATCCTTGCCTGGCACAGGGGGCAGCTGCAGAAAGTCCCCCATGAGCAACGTGACTGGGCAGCGCCCGAACAATTCTGTTTCTGTCATGTAAAACTCATGTGGAAAGTTCAGGACAGCAGAACGCGCGGCACTGGTACGCAATGCGAGTGCGTGCATCAATTTACCGGATGTTTGGGACACTTCATCGAGGCAAAGGCCACCGAGAGGCACGGTCATGCGCTCCATGCGTTGCCGACTTTGCCCTTTCAATCCCAAGTTTGCAGTTTGCAAGCTGGACTGCGCATTCAGCCCTAAGAACGAGTGGACTGTCCGGCCACCAAGAACACGTGCCCCAGCATTCGACTGGCAGAGGGCGGCAAAGCTTTGCCGGCCGAAATATGCTTCCACGAGTGGCCGTATGACCTTGTTCAGCAGGTATGTTTTCCCGCAGCCACCACCGCCGAGTAAAACAATGCTGCAGTTGTCAGTTGCCGCGTCATTCTTCAGTCGCAGAGAAACATTCGCATCCGTGCTTGCGGTCTGGGCCTCGCGGAAGCGTCGCTGCAAACAGGAAGCTACCAAAGCAGCGACGCCAGCTTGCTCACGATTGCATGTCGCATCCTTCACCAGCTTCCACGCCAATGCCCCGGGACCCTGCAGCATGGCGGGCACAGGGACGCACGCAGGCTTTTGCTCAAAGGTTGAACGAGGCATCACCAAGTCAGACATGGTTGCATCAACGGCATCTGTGTGCCGCGCATGCTCCACGTCAACCAAGTGTTTCTTCAACAGCGCCAGGTGGGCATCCTGAAAACGAAGACATTGCCCTGCATGTGTTCGCAGACGGCTCCCCTCCAACAACGCGGGCAGTGCAGCATCAAGTCCGGTCTGCCGCGCGTCTATGTACAATGAGCCCCATACGTTCGCAAACGCGGCCACATCTTTCATCCATCGCTGACAGCGCTTACCAGAGCAGGCTGCTTTCAGTGCCTCAAGCTTTTTTGCGATGCGACGAAGCGTGGACAGGCTTGGCGACCCATGCAGTGCCACTTCTTGTACATTATCATCGACGTCAACATCGTCGAAGGCTGGGTCATCACCTCCGCCACCAACATCTTCCACGGCAACATCCACAGGCTCCGGACAACTGGCAGAGTCTTCCCCCGTTCTGCTGTCGTCGGCGTCCGGCTGCTTTCGGAGTTTGACTTGCTTCCCGCGGGCCTCTGCCGTCAAGTCCATGTTGTCAGCGAGATTGCGCGCCTTGAAACACACAAATTCCTCCAGTGTCAGTTGCTCCGGGTTGTGCCCGGTCGCTAGCGCAGCGCAGGCAGCTCCATCCCCCGGACAAACGTGGTAGAGGGCATGTGGTATGCACACATACCCCATGATGGCATGCGCGGCGCGCTCGCACACTCCAGCTTTGGTGCGCACTGCTAACTGTGCAAACAATTGACGCAGAACAGCTCGAAGCTGTAAAGCATCCGAGCTTCGCTGTTTTTTGGCCGAGTTTTTGTCATACCAATCCTTGCACAGTGTGCAGTCCCAGAGGACCGCTTCCTTCTTGGCAAGCAAGATCTTTGCGTGAGCCCGGCGTCCGACAGTTTCAAGCTGAGCGCGGCGACTCCGCCATGCTGCCGCAAACGAGTACATAGTGCCATCTCCGATGGGTGCGAGACAAGACGCATAGCACCTCACGTCGTTGCAAGCCCCATCGCCCTCGCAGCACGTAGTGCCCAGCAACAGCCACTTGTACATGGCGTTTCGCTCCAGATCTTGCGCGCGTGTCGGGCAGAACGTGCCATGCACACGTGGCACCGCCATCCGATGCCGCAACTCTTGCACATAGGCGAAACCCATCTCATAGTGTGGATCAAATTCAAAGGACAGGGCTGGCCGAGCTTTTTTGCGGGGCACGCGGTGCACATACATCATGTAGACGAAATACGTCATGTCATGAAGCTGCGCCCCGCGATGTCGCCAATCATCTGCTGCGCTGGTGCCAGAGCCGCCCAATATCGTGGTTGCGACTTGCTGCTCTGCGGGAGAATGGTGGCCAGCTGCAGGCTCCGAGCCGCCTGACCGAAGTAGCTAGCATGCAGGACGAGTGAAGAAAAGTAAAGGCAAAGCAGCTGAAATCCGACTGGCTGAGCTGGGTTCCCGGGGGCTTAAGCAGGGGCTAAATTTCTGAGCTGGGTTCCCGGGTGCTTAAGCAGAGGCTAGATCGCTGAGCTGGGTTCCCGGGTGCGTCAACAGCGGCTAAATTGCTGAGCTGGGTTCCCGGGTGCCTAAGCAGGGGCTAAGTTGCTGAGCTCGGTTCCCGGCTACTCAAGCAGGAGCTAAATTACTGAGCTGGGTTCCCGGGTGCTTAAGCAGTGGCTAAATTGCTGAGCTGGGTTCCCGGGTGCTTAAGCAGGGGCTACATTGCTGAGCTGGGTGCTTCAACAGCGGCTAAATTGCTGAGCTGGGTTCCCGGGTGCTTCAGCAGAGGCTAAATTGCCGAGCTGAGTTCCCGGGTGCTTAAGCAGGGGCTAAATTTCTGAGCTGGGCGCTTAAGCAAGGGCTATATTGCTTGGTCGCTAACTACATTTCTTCGCAACTCCGCACCTTCAGTGTCTGCCACGTCGCCAGGGTCTTCCTGGCCATCGTTGTCCGAGGCCGCCTCGTCCGACACATCTTCTGGATCATCTTCAGACCGAAGCGCTGCCGCGCTCAGGTTCAAAACGTGAACTGCCACGTCCAGGGGCTGGACAGCAGGAGCACGCTGCTCAGCTACTCGCTTCATCTGCTCCATCATGTACAGCAAGCGTCTTGTGAACAGTGTCACCATCACATGGGTCGCATAATAATCGTCGCCAGTTTGCACCATCAAGTAAATTTCAGAGAAACTATGCCAGTAGCAACGGTTTGCAGCAGACGCCAACTTCAGAGCAGTTTTGCGAGCTTTCTCGTGCACACTGAGGCGTGGTTTCTTTTCAGCAGACTTCTCCTGTTCCATCTCTTGTTGCCATCGTTTCATGCTGGTGTACATTTGCTGCATAATGGGCAGCAGTGTTTGGCACATCTTGGCTTGGTACTTTGTAATGTAGTAGTCGCAATTGTGCGCTGCACGATATGCGGCCACGACGCTGCTCCAGATCGTTCGCAAAGTCACAGAGGTCTGCGTGCCATTGAAACCATACAACATAGCGGCCGAAGATTCTTGCATGACCGCGCCTTCGGTTTCAGAGGCAATGTCGCCAGCCGGAGGCAAAGATCTTGGAAGGAACTGCACATCCACGTTTCCACGGATCTGAGATTGAGCGGCATCATTCGTAGAGGACGTGAAGGGACGTTCACGACGTGGCAACACACGGCCGAATTCCCCATGGTCATCAGTTCCTGCGATGCAGGGCTCCGGCACTAGCACCTTGCCTCGGCGCCGTATGGGGCGGCTGGAAGCTGTGAGCGCAGCCGGCACCACGTGGAAAAACCAGAAACGGCACAGAGCATTTTTGCGTTGCTTTGTCTTTCGTGATGCATCCTTTGCACTGCTTCTGGCATATTTGAAGCAGGTTTCCGTGCAATCGTGCGTGTGGTTCAGCACCTGCAGCTTCCGGACGTCCGCACAGAAGGCTTGCGCATACGTATGAGCATCCTGCACACGATCATCTTGTGTAGCTTCAGCGCCGGATGGCAGGCGGTGTGCTGTGATGCGACCACTGGAGTCTTTTACAAATGGCAAACCCAAGCGTCCGTCGGAGCCATATGCAGCACTTGCCAAACGATAGCGCGGCAGCGTGCTCTGCTCGCAATATGTCAGCGGCACTTCCCTCCAGGCATTCCGCGGTTGTCGTCTTTCAGCCGCGGCCACTGCGAGTTCTCGGCGAACGTGCTCTGGCACCTCGTCTTCTGTCATTGGCAGGTCCATTTTGCATTGTTTCCATTGCTTCTGCGTGTAAGGTTCGGCAGGCACGGAAACACCATGCTGCTGCGCGCTTTCGCAGGCAGAGTCGTACTGGACAGACACGGCAGCTTTGATGAGAGCCAAGGAATACATTTCCAGCTTTCTTTGGCATTCTCGCTCTTCACTTTGGAGAAGATCGCGTAGAAATTGGAGCGAGAGACCATTGCCAGCATGCACTTTGCAGTGGGCGTGGGGAATGAAACCCCGGCCTTGCGACTCTATAGGGGCCAAAGCAGCGCTGGGAAAGCCAACCAAGCTTGGACCTCCGGATCCAGCGTGGTCATCTTCTTTTTCCCCCAAGGACCAGCTCTGCAGAAACTTGCGCCCGCAACGGACATCATCGATGCCCAGCAAGTAGCGAAATGTAAGCTCTTGAAATAGCATGAAAAGCCGGGCCAAGGCGCGTGGGTTGCGTGCAAGACGCTCTTTCATCACTCTGAGGGGCGGCAGCTCCGGAGCATCAGACAGCAGGTTTACGGAACGTCGCACAGCAGGCTGTCCAGCACCGCCGCCATCCAGCAGAAAACTGACGGGACTGTACAAATCGGCTACATTCACGGTGATGAAAAGCACTGCCGGTCCATACAGCAGGGTCAACGAATGACCTAAATGTCGAACCGCTACTTTGTGCCCCTCTGTTCCTGCGACATTTGCAGTCGAGACAAGAAGATGTTGCAAGGCTTTCTTTACATTCTGGCTAACGCCAGAATGCTGCAGGGCTTGACGAACACCGCCAGTCGGCCCTACTAATCCGGCGGCTTGCTGAAAATCGGCTGCCGATGCTTGTGCAATGGAACGGATGTCCGCCCAGAACCCAGGACGCTGCAGTGCACCCCGAACTCCCATCAAGAGCGCAAGCCGTCGCCTGACGTCCCCTATACAGGCCAGGATTTCTTCAGAGCGGACAAACCTGTTGGGAGACTTCGCCTGGAACCTGGGCTCTCCAGGCATGTCGTATTCCAGCTCATCTCGGTCCAGGAGAGCTCGCGCCCATTGTTCAAAGAGGAGCGGTCTTTCCCGCTCTAAGTTGGGAACCCCGTCGCCAAAGACAAATTCGGCAAAAGAAACAGTCCATGTCCTCCCATCAAACAAGGACAGTGGCGCATTCAAGGGCACGGCCAGCGCCTCTGCAGAAATGGCCACGGGCTGCGAGCATCCAGCGACAGTTGCTTCCAGACGAGCTTGAGCATTGGGATTCAAGTTTCTGGCCTCTGCCTGGATGTCCAAACAGATGCGGTCGCAAGTCTTGCGGCCGCCAAGATCCGTCACACACGCATGGGGGCCACTGCTGCTTCCATCAGGTAGCTTGACACGGCGCTCAGTCTGTAAAACTCGCGCAGCTTCCTTCTCCACTTCGCGCCATTTGGTCTGCAAGACTTGTAACATGCGAACCGCCGGTTCATCATGCTGCGTGTCGATGGCAGCCACATGTTCCACGACATCATCTTGGTGACCCCACTGCCGGGAGTCTGTAGCATCTTGCTGCGCAGCAGTGTCACTTGGAGACGCACTGCTTTCATCCGAATTTGTTTCGCACTCATCCTCTTGCACGACAGCGCAGGTTGCATCGCGACGAGCTGCTGGTCCACCCAGACGCACGTCCAAGGTCTCAAAGCCCTCGGCCTGCACAGCGCACGCTTGCACGTGCACGGGCACTCCAGTCTCAGGCAGTCGAGTTTGTGCAAGCGCCATCGACACCTCAATGTCTGCAAAGCTGGCATTGGTCGCTTTTCGAAGTCTGGCCAGCGCCATATAGGCAGAACGCGAAACTTGCAAAAAATTGGCCTGCTGCAAATCATTGACGGATCTGCAAAATGCAACAACCAGCCCATCGACCAATGCATCCGCTGGTGGTGGCAGTTGCTTGACTGCCGTGCTCGCATCCGGCTGAGCAAAGAATATGACATTTCCAGTGACGCCATGTGGTTGGTCCGCCTCGCGGCTTTTACCCAAGATAACTTTCTTGTAGCAGGGACGCCCAAGCCCCAGGAGCCACTTCGTAGCCATGCTGGCTTCTTGCAGAAGCGGCGGTTCACGGCCAATCCAGAAGTCATTGCATAAGCAGTACAGCGGCATACGCACGCGCAAGCCGCACAGATCGCGCCGGCAATCGGCGCAGCAGTGACATGTGCCCGCTGGGTCTCCCACGCCAGCGGAAACTGGAAGTGCGTCATCCACTCTCTCATCGGCTGGAAGGGAAGGCACCGCCTTTGTGTGAAGCAGCCAGCGCCAAGGCTGGTGTGGATGTTGAATGCTGCTGGCATGCAATTCCGACTTTGGCAAAAGCGGCCATCTGGAGATGTATCGGTCGACGTTCAAGAGCTCATGTACTTTTTCTGGTTTCTGCAGCACCAAGGCACCTTTCACCAGTCGGAAGCCACCCACAGCACCCTTGTTCGGATCATCTGCATCGCTTTCAGAAGAAGCGTCCAAGCATGAAGCCTGCTCGCCCACGACTTCGCCACTGCACTCGTCACTTGCAAAGAGACGTATTGGATACCTGTGCTCCGACCAATCCAACCGAGCGCAGAAGCAGCAGGCGATCTCGCACCGCTGCTGTCGTGGCATATGCCCCCATTCATTTGAACCGCTCCCAAGTGAAGCTTGCGTTTGAAACTCAGCAAAGCCTTGGACCATAGCACGCTTCTCCTGTGCTTTGACTTCGTGCGGGCCTGCAGCCTCCGTCAGGAAAATGACCCGTTTGCGATACTCCGCCCAGCTTCCATGAGCAACTCGGCAATGTACAAGAAAAGACTGCTTGTCTGCGTAGCCTTCCCCGCACAAACGACAAAGATGCGGAGGAGGCAAAACTGCTGCGTCTTCATAATCTATCAGCGTTTCTCCGCCGATGTCTTCACCGGGCACATACAAGGCTCGCACATGCATGGCCTTTGTTCGTGCTTCTAGCAGCCGGACAAATTGCCATAAAACACTCGCTGAGCTGCGAGCGCCTGAGTTGGCTGCTCCGCCTCTGTCGAACACACGCAAGTCAGCATTGTGGAAACGAAGCCAGTTTGCAGCCTCCACAATTTTTTCTCCAAGACGTTGGCTTCCGGTCGCTCTGCCTTCCTGCGCCCGCAAGGCACGTGTGTTCATGCCTAATTGCGACAACCTCAATCGATGTGTTGCCCGGCTGTCTGCATCGATCATAGTGCGCAGGCATGACTCCGCACGATTGACTGCGTCGTGCGCTGACAGGCCGTCTGTGAACCGAGACAACGAAGACTGGCGATAACGAAGCACAGCCCGTAAGGCATCTTCCTTGCCAGGATATCTCTTCCGTCCATTTGGAATCTCTGCAGCAGCCATGGCGTAGATATGCGATTTCGCATCCCAGATCCAGAGTCCAGCTTCCAGGGAAGAGAGCTCCTGCACAAATGCATTCGGTCCTGCGGGCCGGCGCCATAGCGTCGCATCGGCAGCAACTGTAGCAGCAGGCTCTGCAGCGCCGCTGCCCGCGTTCCGGCCAGCTGCTGTCGCTCGCGTTTCGGGCTCGGCGCAGGCAGCAACACCAGCAGCTGTAGGCTCTGCAGCGCCGCTGCGTGCACTCCGTGTGCTCCGGGCAGCTGCTTTCATTCGTATTTCGAGCTCAGCACAAACCTGCGCACGCAACTTTTCGACATTATGCTGTGTTGATCGGCTGACCGGCATCCGCAACGATGCTGCGCGCGATATCAGTTGAGCCTTTCGCTCTGTTCGCGCCGCCTCCAGCTGTGCAGCAGCTGCCCGCTCACGGGCTTCACAGGCCGATCCTTGCGCGTTCTCTAGCCGCGGCGTGGCAGGCTGTGCAGCGCCGCTTGGAGCTGATCCTGGCATCTCTGCGGAAGGCTGTGAAGCGCCCCCGTGAGAACTTGGAGCTGCGCCCTCCAAGGTGCCACCAGGGCACGCTCGGGCAAACGCTCTTGCCAGCGGGCCGGCTGAAGCATCGACTCGCAGTCGCTTGCCAGCGGCGTTGCCCGGTGCTGCCTCCGACGAATCATCGGAGTCTATA
>CAJNDV010002574.1:0-11509 GCA_905221635.1 Symbiodinium sp. CCMP2456
GAGATGACGTGCCGGTGCAGCCAAGAGATGCCCACAGATCACAGGGAGGGGGGAGGTTCTACATCAAGGTCAAGGTCCATCCTCACACACCCTACAATAGCAACAACCAGAAGAGCACCAACACAATAACATAACATAAAGGAACTCAGTAGTACGTAAGATATGCCAGAAGATCGTGAAGTATCAACATAACATACCATAACATGGCATAGCACACTGTGTAATACAACATAATACCGTACGACATACTATCATGCAAAGTGATGGCCCGCAGCGTAGTAGAAAACAGAATCAAGGTACTTAGAACATACGATAATTCATGATGCACCACTGTGACACTGTGACATCGTGTCATGATACAACATGATGCTTCACAGAAGGATAGAATACAAAAGACAATCCCAACTAGCTGAATTGCACTATTTCTGCAGCAGAAAAGACTAGAACAGAACAGAGTAGACTCGAATAGATGGAACAGAGTTGAATATACCACAGGAAAATCCAACACACGACAATACACAAACAATGCACTAGAATTATGTAAACCACTTGGTATACAACACAACAGTATTTAGCATAATGCTGTAAAATATCGACATGGTCTTCTAAAGCACCGTGTGACAGAGCACACTGTATAGTAGAGTAGAGCATAGTGTAGCAGAGTAGAGTTTAGTAGCGTCTAGGCAGCTTAGATTATGAGGCCATAAAGCGAAGCACCAGACTACGCTATAAGAGACAAATAACTCCGGATGAAACCCTGAACATACCAGGAAATAATATGCTAAAGTTAATAGAACACCATCACATATAACTTATAACATCGCACAGTAGCATCATAACTGTGGAAACCAATAGTATAGAAGAATAGTATCGAATATAGTAGACCCACTCCTATCTTACCGTGGCTGACATGCCCAACACTTTCACTGGCATCAAGATCTCCTGCCAGGATGCCACTTCCGTTGGGTGGCGTGGAGATGAGTTCTGCGGAGGCCACGTCGGCAATATCCCACCCTTTCGCTGAAATCCTCTTGTAAAAGAGAGACGCTTAATTAAAGCAGAACTCCACGCGAAACAAGCAAGGACGGCGACAGTGACGGAGCTTTGCACAGCACCGTCGCCATTTCATTGAATCATGTTGTTCCAGTAGTGTGTACAATCCCGCGGCTGAAACTGGCAAGCAGCCCGAACCGCTACAGTATCTTGGGTCTCATCCCGCTTGCAGAAGAATCCCCGACAGTGTGCGTTGAGCTTGTCGTGATGAAGCCCATTGAACCTCCTCAAACCGCAAACTGTCATGTCCAGGGCAGGGGCTAGGAACTGCCAGTGCGCGTGATCTTTGCCGGGGGGAGGCCCTTCACCAGGGAGGCCTTCGCCCGCGACAGCTGCCCCTTCCTCAGAGCATTCCGCTGAATTTGGGTGGAAATGCCTGGCGGCGCTTACTTTAGGGCTTCGGGGCTTACCTTCAAGGAAAACGGCCCCCACGCGCACCAACCGTCTTTTCCGGGTCGGGTGAAGCGGCGTTCGGCCCCCAGGTTCAATAATTACGTGCTAGTCTCATACTGGTGTACAGAGTATATACAGGATGAGCGTGAATAACAAATCCGACGGCTCGTCCGAGCAGAAAAACGTGGTAAAGCCACGCTACATGCAGCCCGCACAGTCCCGTTCCCCCACTCCACGACGCCAGGGCGCAGGTCGGAACGCTCAGCGTCGTCCATCGTTTGCACGCCGAAGCACCAGTCGATGAACTCCTTCACTGGCTACAGGGTTCAGGCTGCACAGCTTCCTAAGGCGACCAAGGCAAGCCGTCCTCACCACAAGGCTTATGCCAATGCACTCACGACACGGCACAGAGCATGATTTGCAAACTGGAAGCTACGCTTCGGTCGTTTCTGACGCGGAAAAGGCTCAGTGACATTCAGCCGGCCATCTGCATTCGCGTCCACGGCGTCAAAGAGCTTGTCCTGGGCTCACAGATGGGGTGGTCCCTTTGAAAATGGCTCGCAGCCTCGCAACACCGCGCGGCACTTTCAAAACTTTCCATCCCAAAACCCATCCATTTTCTGGCCCAGGTTCGATTTCTCCATCCGACATGACGGGCAGGTCTTTGGCCAGGGTTTTGAGCATTTCTTTGACCCTTGGAGCTTGCGGCTTGAGCTACTTCGGCCAGGTGCCTGCCCTACCTGAGCCCCTGCGTTGCTTTGTGTGGGTGGCGTGTGAGGCAGTGACGGAGAACCTGCCACAGCTGTAAGTGCGGAGTCAAGGGGCTCAGACTTGTCCAGGAAACCGTCCTTGTTCAGGTCCGCCTGCTTTTACAAAATCGCAGTGTGACATTGTTGGGCCTTCGAATCCTTCAAACTTCGAGGAAGGAGTCGGCGGCCTTGGCGAAGGCAGCCTTGACGTCGGCAAGGCTGCCCGGTCGCAGGTCACGCAACAGCAGCGAGTCTTGGTCCTAGCAAGGACGGGCTTGGTCAGGCCTATAGGTGCCTCGGCGTCGAGAAAGCAGAACCGGCACAAAGCTTCCCTGAACTCTGTGACTTCCGTCCAGGGCAATGAGACGTCCAGAAGGCCGCACGAGCACGACCTGAGCTTCTGACCCGTGGGCTCGCGAGTGCTTAAAATCTTGCACAGACCAGCGAAGACACGAATTTGTGACAGGCTCTTGGGATTTGGGAAGATTCCCGAAAACGAAGCTTCACCACTGTAGAAGCTCGAAGACTCCAACTTCCACACATCGCACACCCCTAGGCCCTAGGCCCCATGAGGCGGTGGGAAAACTCTCGCAATGAAGTCTCGGAGCGTGGTGCTTGTCCTCCGGATCGACCACTTTCTTGATTTCCCATCCTGCCAATTCACAACAGGTTATGGCCCAAGAAACTCCAACACGGGTTAAAGACACAAGAAACAGCAAAGCATTGCAAGCACGTGCGGGTGTCGAGAAAGACTTGACACCACAACGAGCCAACAAACGATCCCCTTGCGACGCTGCGAGGCTGCGCCAGTCTCACCAGTCTGTCTATTACTCCACCCTCTCTTTGCTACAATGCCCCCCATTGACATCAACATTCAACATTCATCTTCCTGCGCTGTTGCCGAGACGCGGAGCCACGAGACTTTCTCCTCCAGGTTTCCCCGGACAGTGCAGAGCTCCTGCCCTGCTAGGTTCCTTCAGGGCACCCGGCTTGCAACAGCATGCAGTGAACCTTTTACTGTTTGGGCTAGTACTGTGGCGACATGTTTAGCGTGCAAACAGTGCAAAATTTAAATGACTAATTCCTGGGCATGTAGGAGGCAAAAAATTGCTGGGCTTCCCATAATCGTGTTGGGGCACCCAATGATCCTGCCTGATTTTGTTGTACATATTGCTGAGAATTCGTCACTGCTACTACTAGTAATACAGTACTAAGACATCCCGCCGCGGAAAAAAACATAAACAACATCCTTGGATCGTCGTTTATTGGAGCGGCACACTCATCAGATCCCACACTAGCTGGCAAGAAAGCCCTGTGATGAGTGCTCAACCGCTCAGAATAGCACAGAGTCAGAGCAGAACACTTGCGCGGTTGCTATATATGGGTCACAGGCGCTTAATGCCACAGTACATGGAAACTTGATCCTTTCATCAGGAGCCCTCAATGAATCACTCTCGTGTGTTGATGGCGTCTAGCACTGTTGTAGGTGACAGTTTGCAAGCACTGGGCAAGAAAGGAAGTACGAAGCAACTATGGATATCTGAGAAAGACCGGCTTAGTACTTCAAAATGGCTTCCCGAACCGGTCAGCTACAAACCGACGTCGCACTGATCTCAGAGTCCAACTGGATGCTGCTGCGCTGGCAGCTTCTTGCTGCGTGTGGCAGGGGCGCAAGCGCACGGATCCAACTGAACAACTGCGACCCAAGATGTCCTGCCCGTTACGACGAGAACCTCCTTCTCGCCACTGTGGTCCACCGCAACCTTCTGCAAATGAGGGACAAGTTTACACTCTCAGCGCTATTCCAGCCTAACTCACTCAGGCTCTGTGTGCATGCCGATGGCTCAGCGACGGTAGGTTTCCCAAAAGCCGGCGCAGCAATGCATCTAGTTGGCACAATCCACTCTCCGGCAAACGTGTGGTGTGGAATCAGGGGCAAAACCCTGAGCCCAGAGATTTTCGACACGGTTCACAGCCTCCAGCGGAAGAATCAAATCCTCGGTGAAACATGATTTTTCAGCTGCACAGGGAGCCTGCACACGTCAAGAAAACTTGATTCTGTTGGCGGATACTTCAGCAGAAACCAAGTGTTGTAGGTTTGCCAACATCAGAGACCAACTGCACGAATCGGGTCGGGTAGTCACAATCCCATTAGCCATGGTCTTCCGGTTTCGATGAACCCTGAAAACAAGGAATCTTCAAGCAAAGTTGCCGTCTTCAGCTTATCCTGTCCCGACAGGAGCACATCTACTCAAGCGACTCCATACAGCAGCAATTGTAGACATCATTGCAATCGCATGAGGGTTCATTGCAATCGGCAGCTTTCGAGTTGCTGAGGGAAGACAGCCCAGCTGTAAGCCCGAAACCCTGCGAGAAACACCTTCAGAGCTGAAAATCCCGAACCCGTGTGTCCCGCATGGTACGTTGAGGTGTTGATGTCTCCTGGTAATTACGTTTTAAGTGACGGCACAGGAATGGCTTGCACCGAGTACCCAGACACATGGAATGTGCGGCAAGCAAACAAGAGACTCGCACGCACGCATACATGCACGCAGGGAGAGAGGGAGAGAGAGAGAGAGAGAGAGTGTGTGTGTGTGTGTGTCTGCATGACCTGTTCCGCTTCTCGGCGACGTTGCTCTTCCATCTCCGCCAGTTGTGCTGCGCTCCAGTAACCTTGGTGCAGTTCAGATCTCAAGTCTGAAGCTCCGGGAGTTCCTTGGCATGGGGCCACCTGAGTACACACCCGGCCCACCCTGAGCTGCGCCAGCATCTCATTTCAGCTGGTTGTCTTTCGTGTTGCGGCTCCACGGCCGCTGGATTCTGAAGGTATCACAGGTGCCAAGTAACTTTCATTGTCGTGGCGCAATGGATCATGTTCCGTTCCAGGGCAGTAGATCAAGCTGAGAGGCGGGATGTTGGAACGCGCTCCATAGGCAGAGAAAGTCGGCGTTTCGTTCGCCAAGATACCTCAGGTTCTCGTCGAGGCGTCTTCCCGCTTGCGCCCCCAAACCAGGGCAGCTCGGGTCCCTGCACAAAGAGCAGACGAGCCACCCATCACAAGTATGCGCTTGGGCAGGTTGTCAAAGTAGAGACCTCGACAAAACCAAAAGCATCACTGAACGATGCGATTGGCACAGCATACAATGCTATCATAGGGCTGATGCCGAGTCGCCATAGTGTGCAGCCAGCACATCATGATTTGGCCGCTGGCTGTCGTTGTAATTCTCGAACATTACCTCTGCACAGGGGATCCAATTTGAAGGCTTAGTGGTGCTTGGGGCACTTTTGGTCATCTGTTCCATTATGTGGGAAGCCCTGGGTGCGGCAAAGCTGCAATCCTTCCCCGCTCTGCGGCAATCGTCCCCAACTCGTCAGGTGCATGGGGAAAACGAATCCCCCCAACCGAGTTGAAGTACACAACGACAGAAATAGTCGGCACCACACGCCTGGGCTTCTCTTTTGCGAAACTCTGGCTATCCAAATCCAGAAAATCCAGATTGTAGTCAGCCAAACCCTCGAGATTGATGTGGTCGATGTGCGGCGACTGCCCCTCTCCACAAATGTCCGACACTGTGAACTTGTCCCGAGATTGCTCCAAGTTCAAGCCTCATAGGCCCGCTATTGTCTCAAAAAGCTCACGTGATTGGTCATCCATTGGAAACTCGATACCTTTCTTAGACCCAACCCAACTGGCAAACAATACTACGAAACCCGCTGCCAGATGCAACCTAGCGGCTCCTGGATGATATGGCCTTCCCACTCCGGGTTTCCGTCAAGTACGAGCCACACTCACTACAGGCAAACTTGTCGTCGACCGCTTTGAGAAAAGATTCGGAGACCGCACCATCCACAACCCACCTGAAACATGCGAGAAAGCACACGGCCAGCAAGTCCAAGCCTCGCAGATATTCTTTAACGGCTGCTGGATCAACAAGCAAAAAATGAATCAAAGAAGGAACGCAGCGGATCAATAGAAAAATAGAACAAATCAAAACATAAATTATCAGGCCCAGTAATTACGGCACTTCTTGACTGTGGCGAATGATGACAATTGCAGCACATGCTGCCGGTTTTAGCTTTCAAATGCATGGCGAGCAGCACACTGGGCTCGCTGACAGCATGCTGAATAAACACCGCACGGTCCATTGCAAGCTTCACGTGCCGCCCACGAGCCAAAGGACTACGGCTCACAAGTGCGATCCGATACGCCGGAACGGAAACAGCTGCGTAGTGCCTGCTCGTAGCAGATGGCAGGCCGCCCTTAGCAGGGCCGTTGAGAAAGGCCCCGTTCCCACCCCATGGAAGTGGGAGGTTGAGGACGTTCACACAGGGGCACATGGTGCCGATTGCCACAAGGATGAGGATAGTGGATGGGTTGAATCTTCCGGAGCTTGGCGAGCGGCGCAACAGCACTGCTGCAGCTTCAAGCTGCCACTGGTGCACTGGCTGAGAATGCGCCCTTAAGTCGGCAGTTTAGTAGACCAAACACCATCCATCAGGAGTTTGAAGTCCGGCTTTCATCGCCCCAGAGAGATTATTGCCGCTGTTTGCTTTGGCATACGTCCAATCCTTTCAAGCGGACACGCGCCCCTGGCAGTGATTCAGTCATGAACCCGTCGGATACAGGTGTTTCATACAGATGGCTCTCGGCATAAGCAGTAGTTCTTGTGCTTCAAAGCATGAGCTGCAGCCGATATTTGTTTGAAGGACTTGTATCCGAGTTGCATTGCTTCCGTGCTTGAGAGCCCTTTCGTGCACGGAGAAGCTTCGACTCCATCAACTTGCCGGTGAGACTCAGACGCCGGAAAACATGCCCAGGCACTTGGCTCTACGGCAATGCACCGGTTTGCATGGCAGCAAGAGCAAACACCTGTAAGGCTCACAAAGGAGTGACAGGTAGATTGCATGCGTCATACTGTAGCTAGAGTGGATGCACCCTATTTCACTTTGTGTAGGCCGGACCGGCCTCCAAGAAACCGCTCTGCCAGTTGAAGCTGGCTTCCGGGCTTGCCCTGGAGCTCTTCAGCGCCCCACCATTCCAGAGAATCTCAATGGCTGGTGGTGCTCCCTGCTGGACCCTTTCCGTTGGGGGTCTGGACTCCACCCCACTTCGGAGAACATGTCCTGGACATTCCCTGGAAAGATTCTCCCAAAACCCCTTGCAAGATCTGGCAAAGGCCTTGCCTTTGCCTTTGCCTTTGCCTTTGCCTTTGACCTTTCCCTGGCGTCTACGGCTGGCAAGGCTCCTCCATGAGCCATCGTGGCCTGCCCATGGATCATTCTCGTAACTTGGGCTTTTCACTTGCTTCACATATGTGCCTACCCAGGCACAGTCCCATGACTGCCAGCATTTCTTGCATATTTGATTTGCCTTGTGGTGACTTCGCCACATCCAGTTGCCACACACTTGCACTCCTGGAGCTTGAGATTGCGTAGTCCAGCTTGAACTTCGGGTCGATGAAGGCACCTTGAGCCACTCTTTCTCTGTGGTAGTTCTCAGAGGATGGCAGCTACACTTTCGATCTCAGACAAGTTTTGCTGCATTGGTCATTGGCTTGCTGATGCAGTTCATGGCTCGAACCAGCGGCATAGGGCCATGGATGGACGTGGCTATGCCCTGCTTGGGCACTTAGAGAGGCCAGAGTGCGCGCTGCAAACCAGTTTGTGTAGCCTCACAACCTGCAGGACTTCGGTGTGCCCTGAAGATCAGATTTCTGGTGGCGAGCCACAGCTGGAGGGCCAGCGAAGCCTGGTCGCGACTTTGGTGTGCCCTGAATATCGAGTTGATCATTATGGCGAGCTAAAGGTGGAGGACCATTTGCGGGAACATTTCATGTGCCTCGTGCGCTTGGACATGACTCTGGGGCAGCATCGAGAGTCCCTCCAACTGGTCGCGTCTGAAAGCTTTGAGAGCTCGAAGGGAGGGCCGCTGCCTACGATGCAAAGCACCATCATCTTACCAGTTGGTGCAAGAGTACTTGGATTCAAGTTTTGGGAGGTCGGGAGCTCAGGATTTCTTTGCAAGCCCCAAGCTTCAGCATGCTGCAGAAATGCAAAACAACTAGAGTTTGCTTAGGCCATTGACGATGACTCGGGCTTTGTGCGGGTGTATCACCCTTGCGTCCTGTTTGAGGACCCCTTTTATGTGGCACGCGAGTCCTGAAACAGAACGACCGATCAAAAAAACATCTGGAGGAGGATGGAGAGCTTCACCTCCAGCCGCTCTCCAAGCACTTTATCCGCTCAGACTATGTGAAATTCCCGGGAAGGGAACGCTGGCTTCCTCCAGAATTAAAAGTCCTCGAGACGAAGAGGCCCGGAGTCTGTGAGCCCATCGGTTCTCATTGCTTCTGCAGCCCAGTGCCCAGAGGCCCGAAGAGCAGGACATCGCCATGATCCCCGAGGCAAGAGCAGCGCACAGATGGAATTTGCTTGGCTTTGATTGAGAATCTTTAGGTCCTTGGCTTCAGAGTGATGCGCGCGTCCGTCGACCACATTCTTGACTGCAGATACACAAGTCTCTGGCCGACCCTGACCTTTAAGCATATCATGTTCTGGATCGATCTGTCTGCATTGACGTGCGTGATGGGCCTCAGTCACGTCCCAGCATGTCGTAAATGGCACAGCATGTTGCCGTGACTCGTTCAATGTGTCGCAATTCAATGCCCAGGCACTGTTTTACGTGGATATTGGGCTGGACATCTCGCAGTTGCTGCTCTTCGAGCGCCGCGGTCTTTTTGGCTACCTGACGCTGAACTGCTTCGGCCTGCTGCTGCCCGTGCTGTTCACGTGCATTGACGTCGTCCGGTTCTGCCGCCGCAAATCAGTAGAGCACGACTTCCTTCAAGGACTACTGACAGCCAAGCTAGTGCTGCCGTTGCTGCTCGTAGCAGTCTTGTCACAGTGCTTCACGCTGGTCATGGCCTTGGTGTCCGCCTATACCCAGAAGCAGCTCGGCTGAATGCGGCTCCACACAAACCTTTGCCAGCAATCGCAAAGAGCGCTTAAAGAGCGCCTAAAGAGTGCCACGAGCCAAGGAAGCACTCTCTGCTCTCAGGGGCGAAGGCGGCCGAGGCTCTGGGACGTTTGCGGCTGAGGGTCCCGCAAGGTTCTTGATGCACTTGGGAGCGACAGGTTGCCGAATCCGCAATCTCGGCGCTGGTGCAGACGAACTTGCTGATGTCTGCCCTGGGTGGCGTTTCACAAATTGAATCGCTCGATTTGTCGGATGGAGAGCTACAAAGCTTACAGCTTTCAGTTGCCGTTTCCTGTTTTTCCCTTGGCCTGGGCTTTGCCAGCCGCGACAAAGCGGACTCGGCAGTGCTCGGCCTTCCTGGCAAGCTGGGATGGGGTCTCCCAATGGCGGCCTTGGTCCTCACAAGATCGATGGAAGTGTTTAGCAGGGTCTTTGCTTACAACATCATACAGATTTCTGTGAGGGGCTGGCCGCTGTTGCGTTTCGGCGGCATTGTAGCAGTTGGCCTCGTGCTGCTGTCATCCCAACTCGTCTTCCCAGAGGAGGCCTCTCTGGCAGATGTTGCGGCTGCTTGACGGCAGCCACGCTCACTTGTTTAGGATCCGAGAACACAGAGAGACTGTGTTCGTCCTCTTGAGGCGTCCGTCGCAGCCTATCCAGGCCAGGTGCTTGAACCGAGCTCGCTGCTACCCCTATGGCTCCCTGGCTGTCGGCTGTCGCTGCAGTGATAAATAGTGTGTTTTGAAACGTGCTGCACAGCTTTTGTAACGGTGTGAGACACTGCTTCGAGGCACTGCTTGATGGTACACATGCTTCTGGTGGCTGCCGCCGCTGGAGCCCAGCTTCTGATACGCACGAGCTTTGCTCCAGAAGCTTCGAAGGCGTCACAGATCGTCGCAGGCAGCAGCATTGTTCCATCAGTGTTTTGGTCGCCCCGCAGGTCCTTCCTGACGTGCTCTTGTTTGCGTGGCTGGTCTTCAGCTCAGTTTTTGTTCGGGCATCCATGGTGCAGCATTAAAGCATGTGGCATGAGCATGTTATGATTTCCAAGCACCGTTCCAAGCCACTCTAGACTCTAGACCCATCTGAATCCACCGCCCCGGCGTTGTCAGCAAGGGAGGCACCTTTTTCATCACACCTCCAAGCTCAAACAGAAGGAACATCAAGGAATCATTGGAAGCTTCGGAGTGAGAGTTTCTTCTGCATGTCCTCTAAGCTGCCCTCTTCTGGTCGCACTCTGCTCTGCTCCCACTTGCTTCTGAACTTCACCAAATAACACGGCGCCTGACAAAGACCACCCCAGACAAGGTGTTCTGTGCGGGATCCCAACTCTTTTTGCATTGCTTCAAAGCCGTTCCCAGCGAACTGAACTTTGCAGAGCACCCGAATCAGAAGCACGTGAGATACAGCAACAATGCAGCAATCACTCAGTGAGTGACCCTTGTCACTTGTGCCGTTCCGTGGCTTCGAGTTCAAGTGAGGTTGCACACTCTGTGTGCCCTTCTTTGCCGTGCGAGTAGCCTGCCGCTGTGCACTTTGCACGCGGCTTTCCTCGGTTGCGTTACGAGGGTGACCATCAAAACGAACACTCCTGCAGGATCAACAGTCTTCTGCAGTATGGTTGACCCTGCTGTGACGTACCTAGTCACCGAGGCCGTCAGTGTTGGGAGCTGGATGGCGCTTGCGCTGCTCAGCCGCTTTGAACGCAAAGTGGCGGCAACAGTGCGCCTGAGCATGACGTCATGACGCTCGTGCGATCAGGAATACAAGGCAGGCAAATGGAGCAGCCACGCTTTAGAGAATTGGCAGGCGCGGGGTGCTACAAAAAAAAGGGCAGCTTCGCAGCTTCGGCTCATCCATTCTTCTCTTTAGGTGACGGGGCACCTATTTCCTTTTCGACACTGAAGTCGGCTTTCGCCACAGAAAACCAGGCGTGGCTTGGCGGGCAAACATGAGTGCGCAGTGCTTGAGATGCTGAGATGCCGCCAGGTGCCAAAGGCAGTCCTTGCAGCTTTAAAGGCGAAGCACTCCGTGAAGTTGGACACTGCATCAGCCGTGACTTGGATGGAAGCTTGAGAGATGCTCGGAGCCCGGAGCGGTGAGCTGTGCTGTGCAGAGGCGCAAGGCCTGGATCAGCGCAATGCCCAATTGATCCTGGAAACTGGAGTGGACGCGGTCTTTCATGGCGTCACCCTTGAGCAGCCGAATCTGAGCGCACAGCAATTCATTCAGGTTCTGAACCGCTCCAAACCAGAGACGATCCGACTTCATGCGCGGAACATCCCGGCCGCCGGCTGGCGCGAGCTCCAGGTCGCCGAGTGGCCGAAGCTCACCAAAG
>CAJNDV010002578.1:0-12027 GCA_905221635.1 Symbiodinium sp. CCMP2456
ACGGGCTGAGGAGCAGTTTTCAGCTTATCTTCAGGATCTAGGGGTTGGGGTTCCAGAGTTTAGGGTTTAGGGGTTTAGGGTTTAGGGTTTAGGGTTTAGGGTTTAGGGTTTAGGGTTTGGGGTTCAGGGTTTAGGTTTAGGGGTTTAGGGGTTTAGGGTTTAGGGTGCCTCGGGAAGAGTCAGATCTCGGGCTCCGGTTTGGAGTTTTCAACTGAGGTAATGTAGGGGCCTGAATAATTTACCCATATCATGTTGGTGGCTCCTTATCATAATTATAGCATAGTGTGCCCCAAACCCCTATCCTAAACCCTAAACCCTAAGCCATTAAGGCCCCTTGATATGAATCTTTGGGGAGCAAGCAATGCAGGCATGGGATACCCACGGAGTCCGACAAACACTTGGTCCTTAAACCCTAAACCCTAAACCCTGGTCTTCGATGCAACAGTCCTTCTGACTCTCACAGACGTGTAGATACTGTGGGGGTTTGTGGGTGACGGAGGGGGGTGCACCATAGGAGGGTTCTGTTGGAGACAGATTTTGGAAGGTTGGCTTGGGATGTCGGGCATAGGGCGAAGGATTTTGGTTTCCAGTCTCCAGTCTTGGGTTGAGCATGGCCGTCAGGCAGATCGAGCCAGATCAGTTAGGAACCCAAAAAGGACATAAGCACAAGCACTTTATAGGGCTATCCTACCTTATTGGGCTTCAATATAATGGGGTTTATATGGGATATCCCTATCCTAATTTTGGCTTGTGTGCTTTTTGGGGGCCCTAATCAGAGATCCTGGAGACAAGGCTTCTTCGCCGTGCTGCCGTTGTTAGAGAGCGGTTGCTGAGAAGCTCATGCACAAACGGACATCCATGCGCTACACAGGACGGCTGACGTAGAAGTCGCTTGTGTAGTACCCTAAACCCTAAACCCTGAACGTAGAGTTGAAGGTTCTTTCTCAGTCTTGGGTACTTGGAGGATCATGGGACTTAGTAAGTAAGGTTATAATTAGGGTAACTATACTTCTAGCCCCAATTAAGGGACTTATAACCCTACTTACTAAGTCCCATGATCCTCCAAGTAGATGAGCACCTGTCTATCCCAGGTGGTCCCTCTGTCAGAAGCCCAGAGCCCAGAGCCAATTTCTAATCTAGGTGGCAATTTAGGAAACTTTAAATGTTCCCTTATTGTTTCCAAAGAGGTACCTATTCATAAATACTTTTCAGGGGCCCCAAACTACAACCCAGTAATTGAATTCTACCTGCGAAGTACACGTCAAGCGATAGACAGTTTGAAACAACACCCCACCACATACTGGATCTGGTCAGCTTATCCAGAGTAGCTCCGGTTGCGGAAAGCCTGAACCGCAGAAACGCAACAGCAGTTGTCGGCACATTCTAGCTTGGAGCTCGCAGAAGCTCATTGCCCCTAGATTTGCAAGCTCATGATCTTGTGGGACAACCCTCGAACCAACAGCCTAGATGTCGGCATCCCTGCCAACGACGTGTTCTCACTCGGCGCCGCCTGCCTCAAAACAGTTCTCGCAATACAAGCAATCGAAGATACTGCTGGCGATTGCTGTGTACCAATATCTTAGTCACCTAGTCTGTGTGAAACTTCTGCGCAAGAAGAAAAGCAGTGGTAGTGTGTAGTAGTTTAGAGTTTGCGCCACTGTTATTGGTAGCATTATATCAGAACCACAGCAACAGCAACATGGGCAACAACGTTGTTCATCATCATCACCACTATCATCACCATCATGATCATCATCGCTATCAGGATGATCCTCATCACCATCAGCATCATCATCACCATCACCTTCACCCAAACCATCAACATCATCAGCATCATCATCATAAAGGCACGCCCTCGGCTTGCAGAGTAATTGGACAGGTGTGCAGGCTGAAGTTGTATGTGTGTGCGTAGACTGGCATACCTGCGGCTATCTGTAGTTTGCATGCCTTCGGAAAAAAGCCTTGGGAATATGCTGTCGGCTCGAAGCCGCAACAGGTGATGGTGAGTTCGAAAAGCCTGGCAAGCCGAGCGAAGATGCCACCAAAGCGTCAGCGAGCGCCAGGTTGCTCGCAGAGCTTGGGCCCAGGTATGCAGTGCCCGCTGCAGGTGCAGGTGGGGGAGGACAGCCTGGTTTTGGGCATTTGTGGACCCAGCGAGCTTCGTGGCCTCGAGCGAAGCCGCAAGCAGCTAGCACCTCAACGTCGGTCGGCAGTCCCCAAGTCAACGAGGCTGGTTTCCGCGGAGGCAGTGCTGAGAGCAAGGCTTCGGTGCCTTGCGAAGGAGGCTTGCAGCGAGATGCTTTGGCCATGTGTTGGTCGTCGGGATGTGGTGCAGCACATCATGTCTTTCATCCAAAGCGATAGGCCGCTGATTGATACGGAAGTGGGAGGCAAGATGTTTCAGGACACAGGCTCGGCAAACTTGGACCTCTTCTTCCAGTCGGTTCCACAAGGAAGGCCGAAGGGGGACGAACAGTTGAAGGGGCTGCTAGAGAAGGCTTGGGCCGAGAGTCCAGAGGTTTGTCTGAAGCAGATGTTCCTTCTCGGATCCCGGGATGGCAAGCAGGACAGGTATTCCTTTTACGATGCCATGATGTGGCTTTGGCACAAGGACCCCCACACCCTGCCGGCCAACTTGCACCTGGTGCCTGAGTGCAACTACTGGAAGGGCTTGCTGGAGATACTGGCGCGCATCTGTGAAGGCCCGGTGCGCAGCTTGCAGCGGGACTTGGCCCTGCATTCGCACTACAAGCGCTGCCACAAGCCGCCCGCCAGCACGTAGCTGTCTCGAAAAGCGAACTCGTCGACAACAGTCTACCACCATTCAGAAGTGGGCCTGGATCACGAAATGCCATGGTTGACGACCAAGTAGGCAAGGGCCACCAAATCGAGTCTAACTAAGTTTGAGATGAGTTCCTGAAGCTGTAAGGTATCGGATGGAGGATGCCGGCATCAAAGGGGAAGGCAACTTCTGGCCGGGCTCTCGTCTGCAGTTGGCGGAGGAAGCCCTGAAACTTGGCCGAGTTCAGCGTGCTTTCTGTGGACTCGCCGTGAGAGGGCGTCGGTCGCAGTTTCTCTTTATTGCCTCCAAACAACACTATGGCTATGGCATTCTTGTGTTCTTTGGGCTAAGGCTTGACTGCTGTGTCCACACATACCAAAAATGATTCCTGGCGTCTCATCATTTTTTGCAGCAAATGTTGCGAATCTGCTCCCCGCGCCGCTACTATCTCACAGGATGCATCGGGCGCGCGTTTCCCACCGTGGTGCGGTGCGCACTTTTTGCAGTCGTCCTCTTATTTGTGGAGTATTCGTTTGAGGCGCGTGCTCCGGGACCAGGATTCATTGATCGTAAATAATATCACCTGCACCACCCTTGAACTCTCGAAAACCCCGCCAGTACTTGGGGGAAGGCATTTTGGCCCTGTCCTGTTGGTCTCCTTGTGCAGTCCCGCTGGTCTCCCGCCGGTTGTCTCTGCAGTGGTCGCCTAGTCCGGTCGTTGCCGTCGTGGTCGTCCGGGTCGCAGTTCTCGTCACGGCAACATGGCGTAGATGCTGGAGAAGCACAGATGGCAACCTCTTTGCGATCTGTGTTTTCGCATACTCGTGAGTACAGTGGTTGTGCCGTTCTGGTGTTCATGGCATGCTTTTGGTATGATCTTTCACTGTTCCGGGATCTCCTTTGGCATAACCTATTGCTGCTTAGCATGGAAGCCTGCAAGGAAGCGTTACGACAGGGACCCGGTCTACCGATCGCTCTTCGAACGCATCGCACGACTCTTTGCAGAGCAGCTGCGCGTGGACCTCGCGGCCATGCGCCGAGGCCAGAAGGTGAGGCTTTGCGCGAAGTGGTGCCCTCTGCTGTACCATTCCTTTGATCGCCGGACCCTCCTTTGCGAGGGTATTGCCCGCTGGCTCTTCCCGGCGACCTTGCCAGAGTTTGCAGGCTGCAGCGAGCGACAGTATGCCTACAGAGCTCGCGATTTGCTGCGGGAGCGGCTCTCTGAGCTCACCGAGTACATGAAGCTCCCGGAGAGGCTGATCTGCCAGCATCGATGGGCTGAGATCCGACACAAATCGTTTCCCGCGGCTTGCCTGACCAAGCATGCCAAGAGCTTCGAGAAGCACGACTCCGTCAGGTTCAGAGAGTTCATGGACAAGGTCGAGGGCGGAAAGGTCCGGGTGAACACCGGAGCTCTGCAGCCACACGAGATCTTGAAGCGCGTGCAACGGGCCGCTGGCAAATATGGCAAGGCCTTGGCGCAAGGACAATGGCGGGCCATGGTGGAGCGAATCCGCGAAGCTGGCCAACTGCAGGATTGCATCGCTGTGTGCGACGTGTCGGGCTCTATGTCCTGCGAGGCCGCACCAAACATCAGCTGCATGGACGTGGCCATCGCACTGTCCTTGCTAGTGGCGGAGCTTTCTTCCGGGCCCCTGGCACGTCAAGTCATCACGTTCCACGAGCGACCGTCCCTGGTCAAATTTCCCGACACTTCGGACCTGTGCGAGTTGGTGAGCTTCATTATGCGGTTGGATTGGGGTGGGAGCACCAACTTTCACCGAGTCTTCCAGCTCTTGGAGAATGTTCCCCAACCGCCCAAGAAAATCTTAGTCTGCTCTGACATGCAGTTCGCCAATGCCGGTGGCAACGCCACAGTGCTGGGGCAGATTCAGCGGAACCATCGGCCGGACCATGCCTGAGCTGGTGTTTTGGAATCTCCGAGCAACTTCGGGTGCACCGGCCCTCGCCACCGACGCAGGGGCTGTGCTGATGTCCGGCTTCTCGTCGCGCTTGCTGATGATGGTCACAGAGTCCGGGCCGGATCCCTTGGCAGCCTTCAGCCAGGCGCTAGAAAAGAACCCTCTCTGTGGAAAGGTGCGTGTCGCCGACGCCTCTGACGAAGAGGAGCTCCTGGGCCCTGCTCTGGGGTCCTTCGCTGCCGAGGCTGAGGCCGAGACAAAGGCGGCTGAGGCCCAGGCCCCAACGCCCAAGCCCAAGCAGCGGAAACGGCGGCAGGTCACGGTGGCGTTGGCCGGACTGCCGTGCCGCGTTGCTGAGGCCACTCATCGGCAAAGGGGGCCAGAGGATCCAAAAGCTGAGGAAGACACTCCAGGACCGCCTTTGCCAAGAGCTGGACAAGGGCTACTTCCGCTTTTGGCTCGATGTGCGAGACTTCGTCTTGCAAGCGACCGTGGAGGCCGCCGAGACCTCGTTCGGAGAAGATCAGATTCGAACCGCCCTGGCGCAGCTCAAGCACAGCATCCCGCGCAGTGTTGTCTACAACAAAGCTCAACACATTCTTCGCGTCGACGACGGCCTCCCCACACGCGCACCGGGCGCAGCGTCTGCCACTCTCGGGTCCCTGCCGACTAATCGGGCCGTTGCTGACATTATCGGCCCAAAGGGTTCGAGCATTCAGTTCATGAAGGAGCAGTTGGAGCGCATCCTGGATGAGCAGCTGATCTTGTCAGCGACTGTGGTGCCCCACGACAGCTCGCTCACCGAAGGACAGCTGGTAGCTGCCTTTCAACTGTTGAAGGCCCATGTCCAAAGAAGCCAACAATACATGAATGCCCGTCGGGCTCGGCAGCAGTGGAGAAAGACCGACGGCACCTGCGAAGTCTACTTCGCGCAAGATGACCGCAGAGAGGTGGCCAGGAACGGCACCCAACGTGCTGTTGCCAGAAGGACTCGAGCAAATGCCAGGAAGCAGAGGTCACTCTTCAAGTACTGGAGAGCCGTCAGAGCAAGAGCAGCCCAGGTCAGCTCGAAGACCAAGGCGAAGGCATCCATGCCTAAGCGGATGGTTAGGATGGCCAGGATACACAAGTTCTTTTCCGATGATTCCTCTGACGTATAGATGACCGAACTCATCCTGTTGCCTTTTTTGGAGCATTTCGACTGAATGTCGATTGGACAGCTCATGTGGCACTTGAGGAAGGTGCCTTCCCTCTTCAAAGTTCCCGGCCAAACTTGTCACCATTGTACAGTGTGCAGAAAACATCATAAGCTTTTACAAATTCAGTAGCTTGTTCCCGCGATGTTAGCTGAACTTGAAGAGATTTTGAGCTCAAGGGTGCAAACACAGCTCATTGCCGCCACCAGCCATGCCTTGCCTTGAATGTTGGCAAGTGGCGTAGCTTGTCGTCTTTGGCTGGACATTCGTCGGTTGACTCCATGAGATTGGGCTGTCAGGCGCTCGAGCCTTATGGTTCTGACATGATTGCACCCTTCTCCTTCTTCCCACGTCGCCAAAATTCCATGGGCTGTAGGCACCCAACTCGAGCCAATGTCTGAATCAGTATGGCCATGCATCACTCCCATGGAGCAGGAGTATGTTTCTACAATAGCACGATACTCTTATCTTCAGGCCCGGCAGCAATGCTCAGATCCGAGTAACCTGATTTGAAAGGCTCACGTCTAGCCATCAAATTCGCCCCTTCATTCTGCATGCCCTTACACTGGCTTCCCAAAGCTGACGCGTGTGCCAGAAGATGACGAATGCCTGCCGATGGCCACCATCGGCCGAGAATGTACTGCAGCCGATGTCGAAGCTGCAACCCTAAACCCTAAACCCCTAAACCCCTATAAACCCTAAACCCTAGACCCTAAAACCCTATAAACCCTAAACCCCTATAAACCCTAACCCTAGACCCTAAAGGTGATCCTCTACGTGATCGAGACCGGGAGCCTTCCCCCCTTCGGGAACGACGTGGACGGCCCCTTGGACTCCGGGCACTTTCCGGTGGTTTCTTTCAGTTTCCCATCGCCGCGCGCCTCAAGCCTTCCATAACCTCAGGGCCTTCATGCCCGAAGAAGGTTTAGGGTTTGGGGTTTAGGGTTTGGGGTTTTGGGTTTTGGGTTTAGGGTTGTCGCCTGCGTCCTTCTTCGCAAGCCCAGTACAGTAGCCGCCACAACCGATGATATAAATCCTGCATGAGCCATAGTAAGGAATAGAGACCTTAATTCCCATAGTTTAGGCTCCTTAAGGTAATTTCAGGGTTTGTATCATCAACAGTAGCAAAAGGGTATGGTATACGATTAGTATAGTAAGGAACCCCCCGAACCCTATTCTAATTATTAAGGCCCCTACACCCTAAACCCACACAGTAGCCCTTGTAGCAACCCGTTTAAGGGACCCCCTTTAAAGGAACCCTATTCTAATTATTAAGGCCCCTACACCCTAAACCCACACCGTAGCCCTTGTCGTAGCCCGTTTAAGGGACCCCCTTTAAAGGAACCCTATCCTAAACCTTAAACCCTAAACCCTAAACCCTATTATAACTATTAAGGCCCAAACAGCAATGCGTATAAACCAGTCTGCGTCGACCCGTGGGGGTTTTTAGGGGTTGAGGGCTCCTGGGTTCCAGGTTTAGGGTTTAGGGTTTAGGGGTTTAGGGGTTTGGGGTTTAGGGGTTTAGGGTTTAGGGTTTGGAGGGTTTAGGGTTCAGGACGTATTTAGGGGTTTAGAGGGTTTAGGATTTATTAAGGGGTTCGGAGGGTTTGGAGGATTGCAGGTTTAGGATTTATCAGAGGGTTTAGGATTTATTAGGGGGTTTAGGGTTTAGGAGTTCTTGGAGGGTATTTTAGGCGTTTTGAGGTTTTTTGGGCTTTTAGGATTTAGAGCTTAGAGTCGACGAAGGGCTTGGGGGGGAACCCTAAACCCTAAACCCTACTAAGGTTTAGGGTTTATAAAGGGGTTTAGGGTTTAGGTAATTTAGGGGTTGAGGGGTTTAGGGTTTAGGCCCTAAACCCTAAACCCTCGTTTGACGGCGTCTCCGAAGACCAAGGCCAGCGTGGTGCTTGCATATTTTCAAGGAGGTGTTCAGGCTGTCGGTTTAGGGTTCAGGGTTTAGGGTTTAGGGTTTAGGGACTTTTAACTCTAAACCCTAAACCCTGAACCCTAAACCGTAAGCCTCTGAGCCTCTAAGCCCTCAAGTCGCAAGCCGGGTAAAGATGCAGAAAGCAACAAACCCCTGCGTTGGTTGTTGTGGGGATAAAGACCCTCTCAATAAGGTCCCTTTTAAGAGAGCCAAAAGCAGGGTTCAGAAGGGGTACCCTTTAAGGGGTACCCCTAATAATACTACCCAAAGCCCCTGCGCTGGTTGTTGTCCTCTTCGCCAAAGGTTCTTTGACGACGGCTTACCATGCGGAGCAGGATCCGAAGCTCCTGCACAGGCCACTTGTGCCGGAGCTTAGTGACCTAAACCCAAAACCCTAAACCCTAAAGAGGCTGAGGATCTAGGTGATCAGGTGATCGCTTGGGGGGGCTTTGGTTTTGGATTCTGGCGTTGTTTGTTCAGAGTGGGAATCTGCTCTATGGATATAGCCCGCAGTTTCATGATTCATAGACATCTCCCGGAAAGATGTCCCAAGATTCTCACACCGGTTCTGCTGGCCTCAGGGTGTCGCCAGGCCCACTTTTTGTGTGAATGAGCGCGGAGGAGCCCTCGCGACTTCTAAGCCCGGCTTTGGGTTTGGTGTTCAGAGCATACCCCTGTACTTGCCATAGTTCAGAGGCCTTTCTCCCAGCAGTCCCTGGTCAAGCTGATCACAAGAATGCTGGAGCCGAGCCCCGGATGCTATGTTACATTCTGCCACATATGAACACGGTGATGTTGCCCATGCGTGCATGTATGTATGTACGTACATACGCATGCACGGGGTGTTACTAGACTTACGGATGACAGATGTAGTTGATGCTGATCTAAAGCGAAAATCGGGTAAACGAGGTAGGTAGGTACGTAGCTTGGTGGGCACCTAGTGTTCGAGAGCCTCACACAATGATTGTACCAAGCAGAATGGCTAGATCAGGTGTAGCTGCCGCTGCGTATATGGTGGATGAGTTGACGAAGAGGGTGATGGTGACAATGATGCGGCTTCTGATAAGCTCAGCGAACTCTCCGACGTCTTGGGTCGGATTCGCATTTGTTCTTTGGGGGCTTCCCGGGCTTCTCGGGCTGCGGGCCCCTGGTCCTTCGAATCCATGTCTTGATTGCTCAAGAGGCGCGCGAGGCTTGAAGTCCCTCTTCAGGGAAGAGCGAACTTCAAAGCTCCAAACCTTAAACACAAACGTTCCCCCCCCCTTGGATACCAAGCATTCATTGGAGGATAATCGTTGGGATGTCTGGGTATGTCTGGGTAGGCAGACCCGAACTCCCGCCCAAAAAGGCCTGAATCTGTAAAGGTAGCAGCACCGCCGACACGGCATCTTTACATTATTTGACATGCATGCTCCTACTTTACGGTTCAGACGTAGCCAGGCACAAGTGGACTTACAAGAAGGTCGATGGGGCTTGAAATGCGCAGTCTTCTCCTATATTTTTTCAGTATCAAGAGGCCGAGCGGCTATCCATAAGCATGCAATTACTGCCAGTCACTACCATAAAGCAACAAGGTCATACTAATTACTTCACTGAGTTGCTCCAAGTACCGAGGCATCCCAGAAGGCGGATTCACCTCGAAGATGCGGAGAACCGGCTGCGTGCGACTCTGCAGAACGCATTCCTGGGAGCTGTTATTTCTGAGGTTTCGGGGGACGTGCGAAGTTTAATTTCGAGATCGAAGTTTCGGGGTCTTTGTTGTGTCTGCATGTGGGCATGCAAGAGACAACTGCATAGAGAAGCAGGTCGTTTAGCGGCTAGAAATAGATGCAGAAGCCGAAGCCATCGTGCATCAATCGACGGCTCCGTCTTGGATTGGTTCTTAGCGAGCAGTCGGTCCTCCCAGATGTGCAAAATGTCGCACGAACCACGGCGACGGTACCTCTATGCGAAACTGCTCAAGTTGGCCTTTGCCCGCCTTTGTGCCTTGATGCCCAAGCCCCATTCAAGGGTTTAGGGTTTAGTCTCTGAGAATCGCCACTTTGCCGGACAGCGATGCAAGCAGCATAGGCTTTCCAAAAGCGTGCCATTCTTGTGAGGAGATCATCCTCAGCAAGAACTCCAGCAAGGCGCGGGGCCGGTTTGTGCAAAGCAGTCGTTCTCATCGATGCCCTGCCTTCCAAGAGAATTGCACACCAGGAGCTCCACTCCTGCACAAAGCTGGAGGGGTGGGGGGGGGGGGGGGTCCGAGATAGCACCAGGGATCGGGGCCTCACTGTCACATCCCTTCACTACTTCGCCCAAAACGCTGAAACCCTCAAGACTGTCGTTGCAGGAAATCCTGAAGATGATTGAGAAGACGCCCGAGAAAGCAGGCTTGCATGGACTGAGAATCACGGGGCCCTAAACCCTAAACCCTATGTCAAGCCTTGGGAGTCCCGAAGCCGGGAAGCCTTAAGGACTCGACATTGGCTCTGAACTAAGAACTCTTAGCGTTTGTTTTTTGCCTTCAGCCCAGCCGTGAGTCCTGAATTAGCACAGGGTTGTGGCGTGCTTCACATTTTCCCCTTTGCGGTTCCCTAGTGTTCCGTGCCTCGGCCTGCAGAATCGGTTTGGGGGGGCCCGAGTTTGTGTCAGCAGCCCCTTCGCAGTAATGTTGCTTGCGTGGCTTTTAGGGTTTAGGGTTTGGGGTTTGGCTGCTACCTGGGCTTCCCTTGCAGCCTTGCTTTCCCAGGATTCAACCGCAACCAAGAAGCGATCCTAATCACTGCCCACTTATAGCCTCGGAACACCTGATCCCTAAAGCTCCGCTTCAACTCCCCTAAACCCTAAACCCCTAAACCCCAAACCCTAAACCCAACACTTGTGCAACACTTCGGATTCCGTCATGTCAAGTGGTCAACCTCCTAAACGCAACTCCGATCCGAATCCTCGGGTCGGATCAGGTGCAAAGCCGCACCTCCCTGACTGCATTGAAGAAGCGGACTCAGGTTCGCTCAGAGTTTGGGCTTGGAGGTTCCAGACGAGTCTCTGTAACAATGGGGGCCCTTTAAATTGTTAGAATAGCTTTTCGGGGGTATATTATACTACAATAGTAAGAAGCCACCCCAAAACCCTATTCTGATTATTAAGGCCCCTACATGTATACTGTAATTGTAGTAAGAACCGCCAACACCCTATTCTGATTACTAAGGCCCTTACATTAGTTGCATTAGTTGCTCCTGGTGTTTACAAAAGGGGGTCATCCCGGATGCGAGCTGCAGGGGCTACTGCTATGTCTGACTTAACTTGGGAGTTTCCGAAAATAGGGGGTACCTGATTTGGGGGTCCTTAATCCTACTATTTAGTGTACTATATCCCCTATTTGGGGGGTCCTTATAACAAGGATCCTACTACATTTGGGGGGGTCCGTATAATGAGGATCCTACTATTTCGGGTTGCTATATTAGGGTCCCCTAATATTCAGAAACCCCCGTTTAGGGCTGGATCAGGGTTTCTGAACTCAGAGCTCCGGCTGAGGATTGTGAATGAAGGGTGCGTTAGGGTTTAGGGCTTAGTAGCCCTAAACCCAAACCCTAAACCCTAAAAGGGTTTCGGGTTTAGGGTTTAGGGCGGTGCCTGCAAGAGAGGCATGGGTTAAGGGGCATTCTAGGGCTAGGGCCGCTAGGGTTGAGGTGTTGGGCGGTGGGCTTCCTTGGGATTCGGACTTCACCAGTCGAAGCCCAAGAGTGGAGGCTGGTTTACAGGGTTGCTAAGCATCTAGGACCCCGCCCCAGACAGCTTTGAAGGACTTCGACATCTGACCCCCGACCCCTGAGCCTGAAATTCCGACAGCTTCCGCCGGAAGTTTCGAAGAAGTTGGGGGCGGGTCCTAAGTCAACGAGCCCCAAACCCTAAACCCTAACCCCTAAACCCCTAAACCCTAAACCCTAAACCCTAAACCCTAAACCCTAACCGTGGCTCGAAGCACCCAACGAGAAAGCCTCCGAGAGTTCAGAAGGCGCCAGGAGGCTCGCGCTCGCCGCGTTCGGCCTTGGTGTCGCGTTTCCGCCGCTGGACTGTGGACTTTTCGAGGGATTTTTTAAAGGATCATGGGACTTAGTAAGTAGGGTTTAGGGTTTAGGGTTTAGGGTTTAGGGTTAAGGATCATGGGACTTAGTAAGTAGGGTTATACTTAGGGTAACTATACTTCTAACCCCA
>CAJNDV010002581.1:4002-29840 GCA_905221635.1 Symbiodinium sp. CCMP2456
CTACTCCTACTACTACTATTACTATGCTTACTACATTGTTACCATAGTTCTGGTTGTCATGTCGTGGCGCAGGGTTTCGGATCTATCGGCTGGCAGTGCCAGGCCATGCTTTTCGGGAAGTCTCGGAGGCTTGGTTGTGGTAATGTAGGGGCCTTAATCATTAGAATAGGCTTTTGGGGGTTCCTTATTGTAATTATAGTATTGTATTAAAGGCCCCTATAGTACCACAGGTACTTTGAACAGAAGAGACGAGGTTCTGGGCTGCATTTTCAGTTCTGGGTGCTGGTCTTTCAGGTACGCTATGTGTATTTCAACATCGAAGTTCACTCAATTGCTTCTCTTACGTGCTTGTGGAAACCCTAAACCCGAAACCCTAAACCCTAAACCCTAAACCCATCACGACCCCGTCCTTGCGAGCTTCGCAGCTGAAGAGCGTTCATGGCGCACTCACCTGCAGGTCGTACCGTGCCACAAAAGGGAGTTTCCGAAAATTAGGGGTACCTCATTTTGGGGTCCTTATAATAAGGATCCTACTATTTGGGGTGCTATATTAGGGTCCCCTATTTTCGGAGACCCCCATATGGCGGATCATGAATGGAGCCGGGATTATGGTCATTACTAAGTCACTACCAGTATTAAGTACCAGGCAATTATCTGTTCGTGCCACTCAGCACAGTCTCTGAAATTGGCTGGAAGTTGGGGCGACGCTGCTCAATAAAATTTGCAACACCGGCAACATACGAAAGCGTGAAACTACTTGTCAAGGATCGTGGACACCTTATCAGTTCAGTACCTTCGGTTCTCAAGGATCAAACTCAGACACAGACCAGACATGATGAAGGTGCTACCGGTGCTGCAGTGGTCATTAACTCAACTTAGTAGCGAGCGACCCTCATCCTTTTGCTGCCTTGAAAATGCCATGATCCAACTCGCGCCTGCCTTGGGACCCCTCCTGGCATTCGTCATCCTGCAGCAAGCCGGTTTCATCCGCGTGCGTCAAGAAGACGAGAAGGAGGGGAAGCACTTTTCCTGCCAGGCACTGAACTTGGACGCATCTGCGAACACGGCCAGGGACACTGGACGGAAAACGCGATGCGCATGCTGGTTGTGCTGATGACGAGGAGCACGAGGCTGAAGATGAAGATGAGGCAGATGCAGACGAGGAGCAGGACTGTGGTGAGGAAGGAGATGAGCATGAAGGTGAGGCCAAAGGTGACGATAGCTGATGACCACGATGATGCCGATGCTGGTGACGACACTAGCCAGCGATGACCATGATAATCGTAATAATGGTGCTGATAACGAAAATGTTAACGACAGCAATAACAATGATGCTGGAGATGGTGACAATGATGACAACGATCCTGCCTCTAATGGTGAGGATCATAGCGATGAAGCTGGCGACGATGATGATGACGATGATGGTGAGGGTGAGCCGATGCTGATGATGACCGGGATGGAGAGGTTAATGCTGATCGTGGAGGTGATGGCGATAAAGAGAATGATAAGATAGCAGTCGGATGGCAAAATATGCAGACAATGATTATGGCAGAAGCAGGAGTGGGAGGAGCAGGAG
This sequence comes from Symbiodinium sp. CCMP2456, assembly GCA_905221635.1. Lineage (NCBI taxonomy): Eukaryota > Dinophyceae > Suessiales > Symbiodiniaceae > Symbiodinium > Symbiodinium sp. CCMP2456. The sequence continues at coordinate 5,579 of CAJNDV010002581.1, forward strand.
GATAAGACGATGCAGCTGGGCAGCAGAAGGCGAAATCAGCAAAGGGAAAGACTCGAGATGAGCTCTGAAAGTGGGTGGCTGACAAATCAAGTTCAGCCCAGCTTCGCATGGTCGCAGCGGCCAATGGACGTTTGCCAAAGACTAGGCCACTGTCGCTTCAAAAGGCTGCAGCAAGCCACAACGTGTCGGAACCCCTGCAATGCTCCTGTCTCCGGAAGGAGGCGGCAGAACATGTACTTGGCAGTGGATGTGTCTCTGTATCTTCACTTGTTCCTACCAGTAGGGCTCGCATGATGCATGTGGGCTGCTGCTATCGAAATACAGACCGGCAACAGCTCTCCTCATGCCGTGGCGCTGTACATGTGCCAGGGATCCGTGGATGACAGGGTCAAGCTGTACGAGCTTCTTCGGCTCTGAATTCATGGTAATTACGCTTGGCAAGCATTGCATTTTAGCCGTCTTTACATGGCAAGCTGCTGCCGAATAGTGGATACTGATCCGAACACACTGTACAAACTAAATACAACGACCAAGGCTCGAACACCAATGCGCTGCCACATACGCATCTCATGGCCGTACATCTGCAGGAGAGCGGCGCAAGGAAAGATGACGCAAACACCATTCGCAGGCAGGATGCCGACCAAATCCCCAATGAAAGCAACGGCATCCTTGAGAAGCACGACAACAATGCCCGAGAGGCCCAGGATGATGGCCTGACATCCGGACACTTAGGCAACCATCCCGATATGCACTCACTGCAGGAATCGCTACAACGCTCGCTTCAACCCAAGTAACCCGCTGCCAACTGCTGGACATTAGGTGCCTTCACCAGCAGCTGACCTTTCCACTGAAGCCGCTCGCCGAACAAGTCGGTGGTGGCATCCAGGAGCAAAGGCAGTGTTACCAGCTGCTTCGTGCTGAGGCCAAGGATTGTGATGGCACCCAAGAACACATTCAGGCCGCCGGGAAGCACTTGAAGCTCCAAGTCACGGCCAATGTTGTCTGCGATGGACTGCGCAACGCTGCCGCCGAAGAAGCCATAGCCCAGTGCTCCTAAGATGCCCAGAAACCCATGCGCACATTTGTTCCTCTTATTCACTCTACATAGAAAGCCCCGAAACCACAGGTGTTGACGGACCTAGGCTCCAAAGGTCAGGAGGAAAGCCTCTGTGAGTGTCATACTATAGATCACGGCCTTTGTCCATTGCTTGCGGTCCTCCATCATTTGGTAGATGAGAGGAGCCTCGCTGTGTGCAAGGAAGCAGAGAAGGGCAATTCCAAAGGCAGATGGCACCCCTGCTGCTTTCAGAGCCGTCTGATCTGTCGCAACCTCATTCAACGACGACAGTTCCACACCGGTGATCACGAGCCCAAGGATCAGCATAATCTGGGAAGACATGCCCAGCACTGCCATTGCTGAGAAGAATCTCTTGGGAAGCAGGCAACAGCTGAAGGCCAATACACACGAAAGAGCGGCCGTCACATTATGCCTGAAGGGTAGCAAAAAGGGAAGCTGCTCAATCACGATGCTGACCAGAACCAAGGCCCCCCCTGTGAGGTCGAAGAACATGCAACCAGCGAAGAGCAGGCGACCGACGTTCCCGAATGCAGCATAGCCAATAAGGCCCCAGTCACGTTGAGAGCGTGGCACGCCCATCTGCTCTGCCCGTTCGTCTACTGCCTCCAAGAGGAAGCCCATGATCCAAAGAGTAAAGCCCATGAGCACTCCGACCGCCAGTAGCAACGGAACGAAAAGCCACCCCGACAGCCGGAAGGCGTATGGCAAGACTACACTGCCGCCACCGACGAAGACGTTCAACATGGTAACGACGGTGCCTCCCAGAGAAACACCCTTACGAGACACAAGCGTTCGCGGCTCGTCGTCCTTGGCTTCGAGAGCAGCGAGAGGGACGCCGGACTCGACAGCGAGAGGGGCACCAGACATCCTGGTGATCTAAGAGAGGGAATACCTGGAATATGTGGCAATGGTCCTCGAGTCTCTTTGAGCCTTGCCAACAGAGCTCCAACTTCTAAAACAGGGGTCGGGGGTCAGCGCCTTTGCTGCCTGGGGCCTCGCTGACAGCACTAGTAGCTCTTGTAGAAGGACATGGCGAAGAATGCATCTGAAAAGTTAAGAAACTGGCTCTCGACAAGGCTGTGATGCTGCACTGCACCAAATCTCAGATCGTCGCCACTATCATGGAAGCTCTGAAAAAACTGCGTAAGCTAAACCACACAACTGGCAGCGACCCAGAAACAAGGAGCTATGAAGTTAGGACTACCAGCCTCTTGTTTTTTTAAGCCTGAATGAACATAGTAGAAATAACCCCCCACACACACACACACACCCACGTTAGTTTTGACGGCCCTTATATTGGACCCGAAGCCTCAATGCCGAGGCCCCATCCCAGGCCTCCATCACCTTTCGAGACCTCCCCGGCCTGCAAAGTAGATATCTGGAGGTGCTAAAGGGTTACTAAATGGGTTACTCTATGGGTTCCTGTAACGGTGACAATAGCGGCCGCCATAGGTTTTCTAGGGCTGAGAAGGGGTCTTGTTGTTCGGCTTGCGGGTTGAGGCTGAAGGGTGAGAGCTCAACCGTCGACAACCTCATGCACCGGAAGCTCATGCATGACAGTAGCAGAGAAGCCGCCCAAGCCGCATCCTGGAACCCTCAAGAACTCTGAAGACCGAAGCCTCGCAACCCTGCCTCTCGATAGCAGGCTTCGTGCCCATTCGCATGCCACACTTCATCACGTCGATCACCTCAGAGTCCGAAGACTACACCGACTGTTTCTGCGATCCTGAGAATTCTGCCCACTGGTCTCTGCGGCTCCACTTCACTCCCAAATACAGGGGCTTGGAGAAAGCAACCCTCTTTGCTTGACCTGCTGCGCAAGGATGAAGCCAGGATACGTAACCAGAATACAAACCGGCGTTGGGCGCGAGCATCTACGGGCAATCCTAGGACCCGAGACAGCCCTGACTGAGAGATCTTGGCCCTACACCCCAAACCTCCCCAAACCTTAAACCTTTTTTAGAACCCAGGCTCTGATCACTAAACCTTAAACCTTAAACCCTAAACCCTAAACCCTAATCCTCAAACCTTTTTTTTGAACCCAGACTCCTTAAACCCTAAACCCCAAGCCCTAATCCTCAAACCTTTTTTTTGAACCCAGACTCCTTAAACCCTAAACCCTAAACCTTAAACCTTAAACCCTAACACCCCAGAACCCGACCACTGAACAACAGCGAGCCCTGCTGAGGGCCAGGCGTGCTCATCCCGGTAGGCAGACAACGGGCCGACGAAGAGCGATATCCTAGGGAGACGGGGCTTTCAGTGATTTCAGAGCTCCACTACAAGTTCAACTTCCCAAGCCCAAGTTCAGATGCGAGAAGGCACCACAATATAGGCACGGTTTAGGGCCTAATACGGCACAAGATCCAAACTTGGATGCTCCAAGAACGACTTGACATGAACCTGCCTGCGCCTTTCGGGACAAGATGGCCTGGCACAGCTGATGCACATGCTTGATAGGCCGCCATAGACACCAGCGAGCTCATCTCGGGCTCTGGTGGCACCGTCGGAGGGACAGTATGATCTGGCTCTGGAAACATGACGGCCAAAGTCAGACAAACTCAAGAAGCCTTCATAAAAGTCTGGATTCCCTCTAGCAGCACCGTTGAGGCTCGAACTTTCTGCAAGGTTTCCCTGGTAAGATTGCACTACCCTGCTCACGATCACCATCATCACAGCATCATCAGGGCCATGACGGTCGTCACCCATATCGTCCATTCTATTCGTTGTGATGACTCCGACTGCTTGCACAGTGCGTTTTGTCGGGCGGTGGATGTGGTGGCGCGCGGGGCTGCTGCTGTGAAGGTGGTGGAGCAACGGTGAGCCACGCAGTTGTGTGGCGGCGGGAACCACTGCTAGCCCAACGACAGCGACCCCGTCAAGACGACCATGTAGCCTTACGAACACCAGCATTATGGATGTCGCCATGCCAAAGGCATCTCAAGGCTGCCACCACCACCACCATCACTACCACCGCCAGCACCAGCAACACTTATCTATGACAGCGCCCACACTCACTACGATTACTGGTGCAGCTGCTGGTGCTGCTATTGACTCGACGGTTGAGTTTGCCGGATCCTATGATCTACTTGGCTTTCAAAAGGCCAAAAACAGGGCTTTCCGACTCTTGCTTGCTGCCTCTGCGAGCCTCTGGTGCTTCTGTTCATACGGAATTCTTATGCAAGAGTCGGTGCTCAAACCGCTGCGAAGGGCAGCGACCGTGTTACTGGAAAGCCACTGGCTCTACGGCGCTCGAGCTGAAGCAGAAAGCTCTTCTGACAGCTTGCCCACTCGGTCAAGGTTCCGGGAAAGGCTTTCCGAATGGAGTCCGCAACTTACACATAAGTGCAGTCGACTATCGAGTCTTCTCAAATCTTTAAGAACCACGAGCACGAGCAAGCTTGAAGAACTTCTCGGCGCCAAAACTCCCCCCGACGCAATCATGGCTTTCATCTGTCTGGTGCTTAGTAGGGAATGGGAGAATGAGTTGTAGGGACTACTATAAGGGACCTTAAGGGACTATCATAGGGATCCATTCCCCCATTCCCTACTAAGCACCAGACAGTCATCGCCTGCTCCCGGCAACCCGGATCACTCAGTCGATTTGCAGTGGTCGGTTCTGCCATCCGTACATCCCCTTGTACCTGAGATCGAACTTCAATCCATGTTGTGCTTCGGGGGTTCCGGGGAAGAGGTGCTTTAGCAACTGACTTCGGGAGAAAATGGCAACTGACTTCGGGAGAAAATGCACAAGATCCCGAAGCCACCACACTAGAGATTGCCAAGCCACGCATCGTAGAGACCTTGCACAGCCGCGACGACGGCCTGGCAAGACATGGAAGAACATCATTGATCTGCAGAACCCTGAGGCTTCTAATCACCTGTCGAACCGGATTACATTCACTTCAAATAATGTCCGTGTTTACTGGTGTGACAGGTAGTCTGTCTTTCACACCATGGTGCAGGAAATAATCCCCAAATTTTCAGACTCCCATCTGTGGGCAGGGGTTGACATCTTACACTCTGTACCCCGAGCCAATGAGGCCCTATCAAAACACAGGCGCACCTGATGGGTTGCGTCCACACTGTCGCCGGGTTCGATAGGGTCGCCGATGGCATACAACAGCTGCCGCCTCGTGCGCTGGAACAGATGTAGGACATACTTGGACTCGGGTGTTAGAGAGAGAAGCATTGAGTCAACGTTTACGTTCAGGCACATGCAGGATAGGGGAAAGATGGCGGCGTTTTCACCAGAAGGTTCCTTGCTTCTCTCTGCTTTGCAACAGGCGCACTAACCCCTCCTGCAACTCACCGGAAGAGGAGGAGCTGCCGAGGGCTACGGGTTCTCAAGGTTTCTCACTCGTCAGACCTGGCTCCTTTGATCTGCAGGAATCTCTGCAGCAGAACCAAGCCGAAGATAGAGCTGCCACGCCACTTCTGTGGAACCAGAAGGCCAAAACGCCCATAGGGCACGATGATGCTGGCCTTCGTGTGTTTCTTGCACGCGGCTTGGAAAAAAGCTGTGGGGAACGTGATGCAAAAGAAAAGCGCTGCCTCCGTGATTACTGTAGAGTTGCGCGGTGACTCTTTGGCAGACCGAACGGCGCGGGCGACCTACAAAAACCAAGAGCGAGGTCAAGAGTCAACAGGACACCGACCAAAGACAAGACAAACTGAATAAAGCAACAGTAAGCAACAGGCACGGGGAGTTGATGTGGCCGCTGCACAATACACTTGCCGCATGTCAGTTGCCCTTCGTCGCTCAAGTGAAACGTCAGCCTCAAATCTTGGTTTGCCGTGCCGCGATGTTAGCATTGTATTTATATTATTTCTGTTTCAACTAGTATTCACTTTCATATTCGTAGTACCAATCTAGAAGCCCAGGCAGCCTGAAGCCATCGGCTCAGACGCTCCACAAAGGCCGGCAGGGGCAAGTGGCCTGGAGTCCAGCGAAGGGATGTGAGATTGGCTTCAGTTTTCAAAGCGCCCTCAAGAGTTCACTTGGCCGTGATATCAGCACGGTGCTTAGAGCTGTAGAAGGCCTTTATAGCCCAATTCGACCTATGGGGTCCAGGACTTCAAGGCTCTCAGCCCACAGGCTCCCCTTTGGAGATCTCAGGCGCACCCGGGATTCTGAGTTGTGGCTTGGAATCTTGAGGCTGGTAGAGTTGAGGACCTAGGCTGCGACCTTGGGAACAGGGCCCCCGGTCAAGATGTAGAAAAGTTCGACGGAATTCTGGAGCCAAGTCTCTCCAGAGTACACTCTGGCCGAAAACGTAGACGGGCACCAACGGAACCTGTGAAGCGGCAGTGATCAGGCTGTCAGCACGGGGTAGTGTTTGGGCTCAAGGAGCTCGTCTTGCGCATTAGGCTCCCGAAATCAAAGCCGTCAGCAACACAACCTCGCAATTAGACACAGTACTCAAGAGCCTCGCCCCCTCGCCCCAACAACAAGCGATACCCATAGCAGTGGTCGTAAGAGGCTTTGACAGCAGCTGCAGCAGCAGTCGCGACTGTTGTGGTGGTTGTGGGGATTGGGATGATTGGGATGGTGGGGGTGCTGGGGGTGGTAGGGGTGGTGGTGTTGGTGGGTGCGGTGAGGGTGGTGGGTGCGGTGGTTGCGGTGGTTGCGGTGGTTGCGGTGGTTGCGGTGGTTGCGGTGGTGGTTGCGGTGGTGGTTGCGGTGGTGGTTGCGGTGCTGGTTTCGGTGCTGGTTGCGGTGGTGGTTGCGGTGGCGGTTGCGGCGGCGGCGGCGGCGGTGGTGGTGATGGTTGGGGTGGCGGTGGCGGTAACAAGACAACCCAGCGAAACCCTGGGTAGGGGATTCAGGGCCTAAACTCTGATCTGTCTGGGCGGGTGCTCGAAGGGTCATGTGTAGCCATATTGCATATGCATACCCTATAGGTGTTTTGTTTGAACCTAGATTCTGCCAATGAGCTGGGAAGCCTATACGTGTCCTAAAACCCTAACCCTACCTCCTTCTCCCTAAACCCTCGTAGGATCCCTTACTCAAGAAACCCCTCTCGGAACCCTTACAGCCACCCTCATGTAGGGGCCTTAATAATTAGAATAGGGTTTTGGGCTCCTTTACCGTATATCTATAACAAGGAACCCTAACAATAGTTTTTGGCAATGAATCAGGCTTCTATATGACTTCTAACATGACTTACTACGTCCCATGGTCTCTTTGAGTCGGCCTTGTGCTCCATCGCAATCTTCACCACTCCCTTCCGAGAGTTGAGAAGGAGGCGCTCCTGTGGTCTTTTGGCTTCGGCTTTCTGTTTAAAGGCTGGTTTAGGGTTTAGGGTTTTTTGGTTTAGGGTTTAGGGTTTAGGGTTCGGGGTTTAGGGTTTTGGGTTTACACTCTCACAACTCGGACAATCAAGCAAAGGCTCCGTGTTCGCATCGGTGCGAACCATCTCGGCAATGCCACCTTCGGAGGGGCTGAAGTCATGATACAGGCCTCAAAGCTGTAAGCTACTTGGACCCGAGCGCGCGGGCATCAGTTGCAGGAAGGTACAGGGCAGGGACCGAGGGCAGCACAAATCAAGAGAAGAACTTTTCCCAAATTTGGCCAGAGGCTAAGTTAGCTCCAACTTGACTTAGCACACACCGCACCACAACTTTTAGGCCATCTCCAAAAACGCCTGGCTAAACCTGCCTGGGAAGAGGCCCACGGAATCGCCATTCTTCAGTGCCCGGGAGATAGAAGCCTTGTCTGCCCGGATGCCTTGCGTAGGCCGAGGCAGTCGGGCTTGAGCAAACTTTGCAGCCATTTGGGGTCACTGGGTTTAGGGTTTAGGGGTTTAGGGTTTAGGGATTTAGGGTTTAGGGTTTCGGGGTCACTGGGTTTGAGGTCCACGGGGGTTGACGGTTAGACTCTCGCAACTCGGGCAATGCAGGCGAGGTTGGTCCATTTGCCGTTTCACCCAAACCATGACTCTGTGCGCCCGCCCTTGTGAACCTGTACACTTGTCCTGAAACAAATGGAGTATGCCCCGCAACAAGACAACCACCACCTGCATGACAACTACAACCACCTTTCAGGAGGACAAGGTCGAGAAGGTGATCAGAGTCACAACGGAACACGCATGCTCAGATGCTATGGCACAGTCGGGCCAGCCAAATCACACCGTCCAGAACTGGTCACTAGACGATACTCGGTGACAAAACCACCATGCATCAGTCGAGCCTGCCTCAGGGAAGTAAACCACATCCCGTACCCGCACGCAGGCGACCTGTATAAGCTTAAGGGTTAAAATCCTGATCAAGATATGGGAGTTTCCGAAAATAGGGGACCCTAATATAGCACCCTAAATAATAGGACCCTTATTATAAGGACCCCAAAATAAGGTACCCTAATTTTTGGAAACTCCCATATCCAAAACCCTTAACTTTCCTGAGCCCCTGAAGTTGCCCGAAAGCTTATGTTTCGGCAGGCGGCTCCCGATCCAGCCCAGTAGCTGTCGGATGAAGGGTATTCCTCAAAGCTCAGCGCTCAGGAGTTTCTGGGGTGGCTGCAGGAGATCACGTCTAACTATCCAGGATTTATGGTTTCGGGTTTCGGGTTTAAATACATCGACGCTCACTCTCGCACAAGCAGGCAAGACCCTAAACCCCAAACCCTAAACCCCTAAACCCTAGCTCCACATAGTTCCGTCACACTAGAGCAGCCCTCCGATAGCTAGCAATCCACACCAGAACCAATCTAAACCATGTCACCAGCCACAGGGCCCTGATGGGTTTAGGGTTTGGGGTCTCAGAGCTTGGGAGTTTAAGATGTAGGGTCCTGTCACCAACAAGCAAAGGCGGTTTAGGGTTTAGGGTTAGCTTCTATGCCAAGGCCAGAACCGCAAGTTTCTGGGATTTCCGCGGATCTTCCGAAGACTCTAAGGCTGCGCGCAAGCAACACAGCTCCCTGATTTCCGACTTTCGGTGCAAGGGAAAAACAGGGACTCGCCTGACAGGCCAGGTAAGTGCTTACAAGCACCCAGCGGATCGGAATATCGATGCTAGGATGCCGGGGTTCACTTGGCAAGGCTCCGAACGTCCAGGATAGTAATACTAAGCTGGGGCGGCACGGTGGCCCGAGGCGGATTTTCAAGAAATAGACCCAAGCATGGCTAAGCACCTCCACGGTAGCAAGCAGTATAGGATCTGCACTGGATAGAAACTGCGAATATGGCACTTAGGATGCTTTGTCGCAGCTGGGGTGGCGACATCCCTGGCAATGGAGGATGCTTTGGAAAATGGATCTCCTTGCAGTCGGCCTGCGTCTGCAGTGGTGTTCTGCCCCCTCGGGCTGCCGTCGCTTGCTTTTGCATCCCCTACATGGGTAGTTCTCTGAACTAGGATCCCTTTTTAGGTCCCCAGTATAATACGGCACCCTTATAAAAAGGACCCTAAAAGGGACCCTAATTTAGAAAACTGTCTACATCCTCAACCTGCAAAAATGTTCTGCCAGTGGCCTAGCGAAGCGAAGCGGCGGAACTTCGAGCCCTCGAGTCGAAAGGCTCTGCAAACAGCTTTCCAGTACCAGAAAGCAAAGGTAAGCATAAAGTGCTTGGAACTTGGAGCAGTTTTTTGAAGTTGGTGGGTTGAGCTAACCCCCCAACCTCAGCATCTTTCTCGGCATCTCACGTCGTCCGCGTTCATGAGGGGCTTGCCGGCGATGTCGTTGAGGTGCTCGGCGAGGGGAACGCCCTTCTCTGCGGCGCCAGCCCTGCAGCAGGCAAGGGACACGCCTAGAATGGCATCGGCTCCCAGGTTGGTCTTGTCCTCCGTGCCATCCAACTCCAGCATGATCTTGTCGATAAGTTGCTGATCTGTCGGGTTTTTGCCGATGAGAGCAGGTGCGATCTTGGACCTCACGCTGTCGACTGCCTTCGAGACACCACTTCCCATGTAGCCACCATCATGCAAGTCACACTCCTTGTTCTCGCCGGAGTCGGGCACTCTTGCGCGGAAGACCCCCTCTTCGGTGGTGACTTCCACCTGGATGGTGGGGTTGCCGCAGGAGTCGAAGCTCTGACGGGCATGCACTTTCTGGATCGGCATGGCTAGAGCTGCTGGCTGACGGGTGCGCACTGATGGCCCTTTGCTGTATAAACCAAAATGCCGGTGAACGGGTGCTGTTCTCTCAGTAGGTTGGGTCGTGTAGGTTCAGACCATCTAGAAAGAACAACCGCTCACCGCCAAATAGGACCTCTTCCCGGTGCAGATGATTCGCAACAAAAATCGTGGACCGAAAGCTAGAACCCCCCGTACTACCACAGCTGAGCCCCATAGACCAGACCCTCAGCCCCATGTCTGAAAGCCGCAGCTCTCAAGATGTGATGTTGTTGTTGATGTGATTCTGATGCGGTTGAGAACATGATTATGACCACTCTCAATTCTTTTTAACGCTGGCATTAGTAGTATAATATTACTCCTTGCTATTGAATTCTTTTTCTACTATACAATGATTGTTAGTCGTGCTGTTTACGTTATTTATGGCTTGCCAGTATTCTATTCACTATCGTTGAAGATGCTGTCGTTATTGTGACGTGCTCCCGATTCTGATTTTGCTTCATATATACTACACCTGGCACCACGATGTTACTGATGACTTGGTTGTGATCATGAGTGTTATTGCGATGATGCTTCTATCATGTTATCTCCTTGTAAAGGCTTCGTGTCGCCGTAGAAGTATGTTGCAAACTTTAACTATACTTGACTTATTCAAACTTCTACTGTGCTATCTCATGTTCTGTTCTATTTTGTGGTGTGGGGTTGGGGCTTTAGGGCTCGAGTTGCCTTTGGGGGCCCCAGGCTGGAAGGAGCCATGTCACAGCTTCTCTGAGGTCTGTAGTGACCAAGCTGGCATTGTGCAAAATAATGATAGCTTAGGGTTTTTTGCCTCCTACTTAGCAAGGACGTGCCCGCATAGGGTTTAGGGTTTAGGGTTTGGGGTTTAGGGTTTAGGGTTGTGTATATGCTCGAGCTTCCCCTGACCACCGAAGAAGGGCAGCTCCAGCCCGAAGAACAACAACCTACGGGCCCACTGTGTTCGACAAAGCCCAGAGATACATCCCCAGAACAGCTAAGGCTCGAAAGGCAATGTCCGCCGCCGCAATCCGCATTTGAGGGAAGACCTGGCCGCCGCAACGCAGGGCCCGCAGGGCTATCAGGGCTTACAGGCCCGTGGTTTCGGATGAGAGGTTCAGGAGCAAGCCGCTTCGTGTTTTGGATTTAGAGCCTTATGGCTGGGAGTTATCTTCATTCTCCCACCGAGACCTTGATTTCCTAAGCAACAAATGAAAAACAAGTTCTCGATGCCTAACCTAAACCCCCGCACACACACAAACGACTTCCGATCCGAAACACCAACTGCTCTGCCTTTCCCCGAGCCCCGAACAACAAAGCCCTTAGCCCGAGATGCCCCGAAACACCCTGAACCCTAAACCCTAAACCCTGAACCCCGAAACCCCGAAGGCCCAACTCGCCCCGGAGCCCAAAAACCCGAAGCCGAAACACACCGAAACCGAAGATCCTCAGCCCAAGAAAACTGGACACAGTTTAGGGTTTAGGGTTTAGGGTTTAGGGTTTAGGGTATTTTTTTTTTTTAAATGCAATAGCCCTTTCTCTCGCACGAGGTCAAAAGGCTCACTCCATAGGAGCATGCACCAAAGAAAAGCAGAGCAAAAGCTCAAGCACACATCGCACCCTTCGCCCTAGATGCCCTCAGGTGACTTTCTTGCAGCGTTTTGTATTGTTCCGCGTCGCCATCCCATCACTCACTAGGTACTTTCACGCTTCAAACTCATCATCACCATCTCGACTGCGACTACGGTCCGCGCGAGCACCACGATGAGAGGACGTAGACCGAGCGTCGCCATGTCGAGGACGAAGTCCAGAACGTCCACTATGGGCCGCAGGGGGACCAGCACTTTGGCCCAGCGAAGAGTTCGAGGTCAGGAGGGCTTGTTCGGGAACATCTCCTTCAGCACCGCCAGCAGGATGTCCATGTTCATGAGCGGCAGCACCTGTCCCATCTTCACCAACTTCGTCTTCCATGGCATCTTCTGCTTCAGGAGCACCCACAGTCACCCGTCTTGCCGTGCCCATGCCATACGTTGGGACTGGCCTGGCACGTTGAAGACGACGCCTAGCTGCAATGCCCCGTACCTGTCTGTGCAGCAGCGGATCTTCCGGCAGCGGAACCGGAGAGGGAAAGTTGGAGATGACCGTTTCCTCATCAGTCTGCACAAAGTAGAGTTCCCGGTCCTCCTCAGCAGGCCAACTGCCACGTGGACATCTACGACCAGCTGCCAGGTAGAGTTGTTCAACGTGAACCCTCCAACCTCGACGACGATAGCCTGCAACGACGTGTTCTTCCACCCCAGGGAATGCACCCTGCAGAGTCATGAGAGAGGGCGGCAAGTCCGGCTGCAAGAGCACGGCCTGAGGAGTGGTGAGGCCAGTGCTCGCCGAAGTAGCGCCAGCGGATCCTTGAGCAGCTTCACGACTGATGACACTCCACAGTCTCACCTCCATGGTTGCCGCATTGAAGGGTCGCGCATATAACCCTCGCGTAACCCAGCAGAGGCACTCTTCAAGCGCGGTTCCGACCAAACGAAGGCAGTGCTGTAGACGTCGCTGTCGATCAAGTAGCCTTCGTAGTACATCCGCAACGTCCGCTGTGCCAGCGTGCTGGAGTTCCAGGTTGATGGCGTCTCGTACCACATCCTCACCCCTTATCAGAGACGTGGTAGTAGTGGAGGAAGTCAACGGTCCAGAGGGGCAAATCACCCCCACAGAAGAGACTCCCACCAATCCCTGGACGACATGCCACGATGTGGAGGTGCAGAGTGGGGAGCCCGCATCGTAGTCAGCAAGGGACGGAATCGGCCCAGGAGAGGGGCCCGCATCCTCCGTTACCAACGTACTGGTAGATGTGGTGGCTCCGGGTGTCCACATAGTAGTCTGCATCCCCACGAATTCATCCCCTTGAGAGGCTGAGTCGTGGGCACTCGGTGCGGGGGTCTGCGTTGAGGAACTTGTCGACGTTGGACAGCTTGGCAAAGAGGAGGTCGACGAGGAGCTCCAGTGTGTTGAAGACAGTGAAGTTGTTGTAGCCGACGTGCTGGTACTCCCGGTTGAGGACGACGTTGAGGTCCATGTCCAAGGGCCGTCGAGACACACTCCGGCGTACCCTAGAGAGGTGGTAGTCATCGTTCCTCCGGAGGCGGAGGGTCGTCCAAAGGCGCTGCCATTCGCGGAGAGGTCTTCAAGAGGTGGGTCACGCCATATGCCTGGAAGAAGGGCAGGATCCACATTGGTCGGCAGAAGACCATCCACTTCGACATCTGGTTCCACCTGGGATTCATCGCTCTCCTCTTCCTCCAGTGGCGCCGGCGAGGCCGAGATACTTTTTGATGGTGGAGGTCTCACGGGTCTAGGCGGGCTGCGGCTACGATCCCGGGTCTGTTGTCCCGAGGAGGATGGTGGTTCGTATGGCGCAGCCGTATGGAAGCCCAGGGAAACACCTTCAGACGGGTCCACCTCCTGCGGCTGCAACGGTGCTCTCAGATTGACTTCGAGTTGTCCCGTAAAGATCGTGCTGAACTGCCGGGCCCAGTTGAGCCAGCGGATGCGAGCTAGTTCTTCTCCCGGGATCCTTTGTAGTGGAAGAAACCCACGAGGAACCAGACGACGCTGTAGGATGTCAAGGACCACCTGGAGCGTCTGCACCCCATCTTCAAGTCTTGTAGTCAGCCTTGCCAATGCCCAGCGCGCCTCGGGCCCTGTTCCATCGATCTGGTGGTCATCGATCTGGTGTAGAAGTTCTTCCACGCTTTGTACATTCGCTTGTGTCAGCCCATTTTCTTGTAGAGTAGCCTGTTCTCCATTGGTGAGCTGCATCAGCCATGTAACCTCCTCCTCCAGCGTCCTGACGTCAGGGAAGAGGCCAAACCCCGGTATTGCCGGTGCATCAAAGTTCGCCTCTCCCGGTGCACTGGTCGTGGTAGTGGACGTGGAAGACGACGAGGGCGAGGTAGAGGACCATGTGCATCTTGTTGACTGTGTGTCACTCTCATTCCACTGCCACCGGTCCGTCACACATTGCCAGCCATCCCACGTCCCTGACGACCACCACGTAGACCAGGCCGAATCGGACCATGTAGTTGGCCAATTCCAGGTGGAGGTGTCATCCCAGGAAGGCGAAGAGGTCCAGGACATCCATTTTGCTCCTTCAGCATCATAGTCCACATGGGTTGACAGCGTATCCAACGAAGAAGTCACCCCCGGCATGTAGTCCGTCGACCAAGGATGTAGTTCATCATGTGGAGCCACGCCAGAAGTCACCCCGGTTGACGCAGGTTCTTCCTCTTGTGTTCCAGTCTGTGTGGGGGCCATCTCTGCGTCTTGACGTTGTCGTCGGTCATTGGCGTATTGTACTAGCCATGCAGGCTTCCAACGACCGTCGAAGTAGGCTTGCATCCTTTCTTTCTTTCTTCTGGTTCGGACTTCACCCCCTCCTCCTCGGTGTGCTCGAAGTTCCTGCTCAGTTCGGGGACGACTGTGCCAAACACCTCCACGCCAGAAACCAACGACCTGATTTGAACCACCATCAGAAGAGGACATCCCCGATTCGGTGTCTGCGAGGTCCGCCTCTTCACCAGCTGTCGTGCTCAGATTGCTATCTTGTTGGGGTCCAGCTCTGACGTGGAAGTCTTTGCCTGTCGCGTTCACTCCTTGTAGGATGGTGTCACCGTTGGCGGGGTCGACACCTCCGATCCCTGTAATCTGGAACCAGGGTTCGAGCGGTGAGGTTTCTTCAGGTACAGGTGGAAGAGGGGCAGGTGCTTGTGCAGCTGCAAGGCGTTCTCGAAGACGGTATCGCAACGTACCATCAGCATTGTGCCACCTGTCCCTCCCTGCCCGGGTTGCGCCAAAACGTGTGGTGATTCCTTCAGTCTCGGCCTCGGGGTCACCATGTTGTCCAGGTTGCGTGGCGCGGGAAGGTCTTCCTCGTAGCCGCCTTTTGTCGATGACCATGTCCACCCAGTCCATATTTGTTGGGGTAGCACCCGTGGTCTCTTGTACCGGCGTCCATGGAGTCCAAGTCGGGTAGAAGGTTTGTGGGTCAGTAGCAACAGAAAACCCCGAAGAGCCCGCCGAGGAAGTTGGTAATGCCAACGAAGGGCCCGACGAGGAAGTCGCTGGCGTCGATGAAGCCGGTGGTGTCCATGAGGATCCCGACGAGGAAGTCGCTGGCGTCCATGATGAGGAGCTTGAGGAAGAAGAGGAACACACCGTAGTAGAAGCCCAAGTCCACGAGTTGTTGTGACTGTCATCACGAGCTGGCGGCCAGTCCCATTCTGGTAGTACACGAGGAGGGTCGTCATCGTCATCTTCGTCCACTTCTTGAACTCCGGTTGCAGATTGGCCAGCCGAAGTCGTCGAGGGTCCTTTCGTGCCAGTGTCCGCCGCCAGTGCGGAACGGGCTTGCATCCTGTCAAACTCATCTTGCTGGAGACCCAGGCATAGGTCTTCATCCCAAGCGGACGACATGTAGGCAATCACCCTTGGATCTGAACTGGGATGGGGTCGAGAAGGAGACAAAGGAGTCGAAGTGGCCTCAAAGTCATCCCAGGCACTGAAAGAGGTTGTCTGGACTGGTTCACCCCCTTGCGGAGCCATGGGCTGCGTGGCGTCACAGGCGCTGTTTGAGGAGGTCGAAGAGGAAGCCGTTAGAGGGGGTCCAGCTTGCGGTACAGGAACAGGATCATCCAGGTCGGCCGTCCAGGCGCTGTACATCGGTGTCTGGGTGGACGAGGCCGGTAGATGCGATTCCCACAAGTGGCCCGGATATTCTTCCTCATCTCCTCCATTGCCAGCTGACTCCACCACCAGGAGCAGGTGGAACATGAAGGCGAGGAGCAGGGGCTGCAAGCAAGAGCGCTTCACCATTGTGGACACGGATGGCGATGGTGCGGAAGGGGGATCCAACATCACCTGGAGCCAAAGGCACGAGTGGAACACAAAGACGACGTTCCTGATGTGTGCGGATCAGTAGTGTAGAAACATGTCTGCGAGCAAGCAAATCATCTAGGGTGGCATGACGTACAGAGAAGATCTCAGGTTCACAAAATCGAAGAAAGAAGTTGACACACTGCGTTCACATACATTCGAAGGGACCACCGTAGAGCCAACCATCAGGCAAGAACAGACACGATGGGAAAGCCAGTACACCTCAGTCATGTCGGACTTCACACCGTACAAGCGGAAACCACCAATCAGTCTCAGCAGGAGATGGCCAGCTGTCTACTCCTAGTCCATTTCAAATCCCATTTAGCGAGGAATGCATCACGTTCTCTGGTCCATTTCTGACGGTCATTCGCAAGGACTCTCCACTCATTGCCATGAACTTCGGCCAATTGTCTCTCAAGGTTGTGCACGAAGACATGGCCGACGTGCCTAACACCAACCCTTGGACTAAGTGCCTGCTGTCGCCTCCACCATGCTGTGTTTCGCCATTCCAATGTTCTCATCGGCAGTGATGGAAGTGGAACTCGACGAGGACCGACAAGCTCAACCCTGCGTGCCCAGTGACCAGCCAGCGTGTGTTGCAACCGAAGGATGGTAGTACTCCATCTGGGTATCTGGTTTTGTACCAACCAATAACGGCAGTCACGCATCGTGCGACAGTTCCATGTCACCCAGTTTTCTCCCGCCCTGCGTTTAAGTTTGAAGGCGGTCCTGAGAACATGGAGTTGGAGGGTATTCGCTTGTTGTAGCTCGGCATGCGACCAGAAAACTGCCCCCGCAGTCCATTGGAATTGAGAGGACACCAGCGTGGAGATCATGTAGAGCTTCTTCCCCCACGGTGCATCAGCTTGGAGAAGGTCACGATGTTTGGCGGCAGCACCTCTGGCACGACCAAGCAGCTCCTTCGCCTGTTGTGACTGGGGCTCATGGAGTGAGAAGGCAAGACCAAGCACTTTCAGCGATTCAGTTGCAGGTGCCACTGAGAAAGTTTCGCCTCCGACTTGTGCCTTTCTCACCCCCTTAAAGAAGGGATTCGCTACAATTTTGGTCTTGTTGGTGGCCAGGTGGAGCCCAGCTCGTGCCAGGTAGCGTTCAAGCACACGAACCCGCTTACATAGTCTGATGAAATCCTTCTCAAATACAAAGATATCGTCCTGGTAGAAGATTAGGTCGACCCCCAGATCACAGTCAAGTGTGCCAAAGGATTGCCGGCCTCTTGTATCGAGAAGACGGGTGAGCATTGCGTCCATCACCATACCGAATAGCTCGGCGCTTTCTGGCGCCCCTTGTTTGATGCCAATGTTGGGAGCGATCTCAACCAAGTCACCCCCAGGCACTTTCCCTTGGAGTCTATATGTGCGAAGTTGAGCCAAGAGATAACGAAGTTCATGAGGTAAAAGATGGGCACCAAGGTTGGCTTTCAAGAACTCGACCACTTTAAGCCTGTCCAACTTGTCGAAGGCACCAGATATGTCAAGCTTGCAGAGGAGAAGGGGAAGCTTCCACTCATGTGCAACATCTCTGACTCTCGAGACAGCACCGATTACGTCCGCAGCTTGTCGCCCTTTGCCACAGCCTGAACAGCGAGATCCGGTTCTGAGAGCGGGAAGGGCACGTGTACAAACCATCTTGGTCACCATCTTGTGGAAGATCGAGCTCACACATATCGGTCGGAGGTCCTTCGGCGAGGTGGGGTGGTCAATTTTGGCCAGCAGTGCAAGGAAATTGTCCTGCCATGGTACCGGCATCTCTGTCTCCTCAACGATACGATTGACCAGTGCCACAAGTTGCGGTGCAAGGATGTCGTGGTTGGCAATTTCCCTCAGTAATGAGACACAGATTCCATCGGGCCCCACCGCACTGGCAGTCTTCATGTCTTGCAGAACGGATCGCACATCAAGGATCGTGAAGGGCTCGAAGATCTCCCCCAGCTGAACATTGACAATGTGTTCCTCTAGCAAATCGTCCCAGTCCTGCATGTAGCTGTCGACAAGTTTGTTCTGCAAGTGCTCTTTGACTTCTTCCGTGAGGCAGGCAGACGAACGGTCTTGAAGAAGTCCTCCCCACCAGCCACGTTTTCTTTCTCGTTCTCTCTGGAGCACTCTGTATTGAGACCAGTCACCCTGTAGGATAGCTGAGAGACGTTGACGCTGCCATTCTTTCTTCTTACGCCTACGAAGTCTGTGGGCCTCTTTCCAAAGGCGACTGTTGACTCTCGCCTCTCTTGCCACCCCAAAAGCCGCCTTGACCTCCTCATCGTCCTTGTATCCTCTAGTCGTCCTGGGGGCAGTGCACATAGTAGCAAGGCGGCTAACGTCTTCAACATCGTTGATGTGGTCAGTGACTGGAAGCGTATTGCTCATCCATCTTGGCCTGGAATCGTTCCCCCATTGCTGTTTCCCGGCTTTCGTCGTGTAAACATCAGCCCAGATGGCAGCATGGTCGGTTCCTATGAGGTGTCGCCTGTCAGGTTCGATGAAAAGTTTCCCAAGGGAGAGATGACGGTGCCACAGCATATCTATCTGCCGACCTGTGCGATGTTCATCACGGGGAAAGTGAGTGGGCGTGTTGAACTGTTCCACTGTAGGTGGCACCGGGCGAAGTCCAGACTCTGCACACTGCTCAACGAAGACGTTGAAGTTGCTAGATCCTGCGGCTAGCATGTCGACCCCACAGCGATAGCCCTCTGCTTCTGCATCAACCCATGGAATGCTCTCATTAACATCAGCCCCACAAAGGACAGGAAGGTGCCTCCATGAGGAAGGGCAGCTTTTCATGAACTCAATGACAGCGGCCTGGTACTTGGCATTAGTCACTCCCGTGAAGGCGTGCAAGGAGCCAAGGACAACTCGTCCCAATCCAACCAAGCGAGCTTGAACCCAAATACCACGTTTAGTTGCAACCTTTGAGATGACACTGTCAAACTTGTCAATCGCGATTCCCACGCCAACCCCACGCCACATATCTTTGTCCCGGAAAGACACCCAGTGGAAGTGTTCTGAGTCCTCCGTCGACCATCCGTCTTTGCCACGTGAAATTTCTTGTGCAAACAAAATATCAGCATCAAGAGCAGCCATGTCAAGCAAGTTTAGCCCTTGGCCACCCAAATTCCATTGCATGGTCCGTCCCCATCTGTGTCTTTCACACCGATCAGGTAGGTCCGGAGCCATCACCCTCGAAGAAGCCTTAGGCTGCCATGTAGAAGGCGATGGTGTGAAACACGTTCTGGCCTTGCCTCAAAGTTCCAGTTCAAAGGCTGCCTTGGCAACCTCAGCCGAACAGCCAGCCACAAGCCCAACTGCATCCAAATTCACCCACCCACCTGACATAGTAATGACGTCAACTTGTTTGGGGGGGCGGTGAGTAGCCGAAGCAAGCTTTTGCGGTCCGCACCAGATAGTGCCGGCGCTCCAATCCATATCGTAGGAGGACGCCAAGGTGTGGTCCAGGTTCAAGACGCCACCGCCTTCATCCTTAACGTCCGCCGCCAAGGATATTGTCACACGGCGGACCATGCTGATATGCGCTGTCCTTGCCCGCGCAACTTTGGTCTTCATGAATGCAACCCACGCATGCCTTTCCTCTCCCATGTTGCGGGTGCTTTGGAAAACCACTTTGGCTTGGGCGACACCCCGCACGACTTTCCACATCCTCTCCTTCATGGCGGCAAAGTCCTCCCCTTCACGCTGCTTAAAGCGAATCATCCCCACACTTCTTCTGGGTCCAAAGACAGAAATCTTGTCAACATCTAAGAGTGGAGAGATCTCAGCCAACTTCAGCACTGCGTCCGCCTCGGCCTCAATGACTGCTCGCCTCGTGTCCTGCAGCCACCCTCCCACGATCAGGGTTCTTTGATCTTCTTCAGAAAGGGTATCTCCTTCACTTCGCCCCAATCCAGGTACAGCTTCACCCACTTGGTTGACTTCACCTGCCCTAGTGTTGGACCCCGAAGCTCGTCCTCCCGGTGCAGCAGGCCGATTTCGTCGTTTAAGGTAGTCACCCCATGGGTCTGGAGGGGCAAGAGGACTAAGACGAGAACCGTCACTCTCAGGACCTTTAGCAACAAGATCTCGATTCTTCACCTCCTCGAGTTGCACCTTCAGATTCCTGACATCTTCCGTGAGAGAGTCCAATTTGGGCTGGATGTTGTCGCTATTCTTCTTGATTGCTTGTACGTCCCTCTCATTGATCTTTACCCTGCCCGTCAAAGAGGCGATCTCACCCACTTGCTTGTGCTGAACCGCCTCGGTCTTGTCGAGCCTCCCCTCTGCTTTGTCGAGACGATGTTCAAAAGTCTTCCAAGCCTCCTTCATGTCTTGTGCATGTAGCTGGAGAAGTTGCCGAAGTTCACTGCCTGAAACAGGACGGTCGTCTTGACGTAGTTCTCCCCGTGGTGGAGGTCGCTTCGTGGGGCTCTCTTCCGTCTCTCGGTCACCTTCGCCTGTGCCCCCGCCTGTCAAACCACTCTCCTCATCTCGTCGCTTCCTTTTCTCAATTTTGTGGCCAGGCGTTGGTCCCTCCTCCTTCTTCACTGTGACATCGACATCCATATCAGACTCATTGTCCGCAACCTCAGTCGGCGACCCATCGATGTCATCATCCTCATCGACGTTGAGGATCTGGGTGGGCAAGTCATCAGGTGGTGCAGTCATCTTTTCCTTTCCAAATCTCCCTCCACGTTGAGGTTTCCAGAGCCTGCTGCCGTCCACCTAGTCGAAGGAAAAGTGGAAGAGCAGGTAGAGGTAAAAGAGGCTAACCCAAGAAAATCACCACGTCCAGCAAACTCAACCCCAGCAACTCGTCCCGTTTTTTCCACAGAATATGTGCAGAAGAGCCAGGTGAGCACCCACCACGAAGATGACCTCGGAGAGAGGGAGAGATCGACCCAGCCAACAGATCCCACAGAGCGGACCCAGGCGAAGACACCGACGGGAATGAAGGTCTGGCCGCCAGATCACGAACTCGCCCCGGCGGAATTCGCTTGCAACCAGGTACCGCACGAGGATGCACTGGCCGCACGAGATCGCGATGAGCTTAAGCAAAGAGATTTGGGAAAGCAGCAAGGAAGAAAGGGCCAGGGGAAGCAAGGAACACAGATTTGGGCCAGATGCTTGAGCCGTAGCCATTTTGGGTTTAGGGTTTAGGGTTTAGGGTTTAGGGTTTAGGGTTTAGGATTTAGGGCCTAGGGTTTAGGATTTCGGCTCTCACACTCGGACAATCCAGGCGAGGCATATGCTTCGAGGTCTGCAAAGTGAAACCAGCACACATGCATCGAACGACACTGAGGGCCATACTGGGGTTTAGGATTTAAGGTTGAGGGTTTAGGATTTAGGGTTTAGGGTTTAGGGAACTGGAGCCTCCCGGAGCGTCGAGAGGCCCGTGCAGGCCCCGGAGAAGGGGTACAGGCCGTGCCTGGCTGAACGGCTTTAGCTCTTCGAGGGCTCAGAGCTTAGTGGCTTAGAAGGCTTTAGGGGTTTAGGGTTTCGGGGTTTTAGAGTTTAGGGTTCTAGGGTTTAGGGCTTAGGGCCTTAGGGCCTAAACCCTAAACCACAGACCTCCCAAAATCTGAGGGACTTAGAAGGACTTGAGAGGTCTTGGACTGTGGGTCTTAGGGGCCTCGGACATCGAACATGCTCCGCCAAACTTTGTAAAAAGACCCTACTCGACGGGTTTAGACTCCTTGTGATGATGAAGTCTGTCATTATGACCTAATGATCCGAACCCTAACTTTCGGAATCTGTCGCCGCCGATTGTTCCTTATGTCCGGCATCTTTTGTTTGCCGAACCCCGCACGGATCAAGCCGAAGCCTCAAGCCCGAATTCTTTTTTAGTGTTCTAAGCAGCAGTCCAGCTACTGGGCCTACACGAAAGCTCGTTTAACAGATGAAGCTAAGCCTTACAGCCAGGGTTGCAAATGTGCGCATTTTGCAAATCACTGATCGGGTACCTACCCAAACTGAAAGCCTGTCACCGTCTAGATCTCGAACAAAACAGGGCTGCATTATTGTTTAACAGTTAAGCTTCAGGATTCAGGGTTCAGGATGTACCGCATAAAACGCGCACCAGCATCACTACAAACTTGCTGAGAAAAACACTGGCAAGCAAACCTCATGAAGTTCTTCCAGTAGAAGACTTGGTGAGGCCTAGTACAGAAGCTCACATGCTCCACCCGATGGAAGCTGGCGACCTACGAAGGTTTGCAAGCCTTACAAAACCAAGATCTCTTGGCCCCAGGCCCACCACGAAGCTGGGCAGCCCCGTCAACCCAACAAGTTTGATGCCGGGCCACGGCATCAGCAGGTAGAGGTACTGGCCGGGTGGCGGTGCTTCTCCACTCTTGTAAACATAGCGAACAGACAGATACCTGAAAGGAGCAGCGCTGGAGAGCCGCGACATGCATTGCGGGATAATGCTTCTAAGGGCGTTGCTGAGGTTTGATTTAGTACCGTCTGGCTTCGTGTGCTAGGGCATTTGGCATCTCGGTTTTGGAGTGTTAGGTTCGCGCGCAGGCAGATACCCGGAACCATCCACCAGAAAGCTGTTGGAATCCGGACTCCGCTCCCGGATTGCAAGCCCGATCCCACGATCGGTCAAGCGAAAAGCAAGCACAAGAAGCAAAGCGTTCTTAAAGTGTAAAATTGTCAGGGGAGACACACAATAGCAGGACAACAAGGAAACAAACAACAAGAAGCAGGACTTACAGGCCCCAGAGCTTGCCGAGCAGCTCAAGGAACCAGCGCCAAGAGAAGGTTCCCATGAACCAGGATCTCGTGGCCGTGGGCATAAACCTCCGAAGCATCTTTCCGGTTCCAGGGCAGTAGCTGTCTTGAACCCAATTGGGGGTCTCCAAAAATTACGGTGTACCGTATTTTGGGAGTCCTTATTACAATAAGGATCCTTCAATTTAAGGTACTAGTTTTAGGGTCCCCTATTTTGGGAAACCCCCAGTTCGAAAACCAGTCCTATCCGGCAGATTCGGATTTTGGCCTGGCGGCTGACACCATCACAAACACAAGGGGCATGGCGCCACGGTGTCATGGGAGCCTACTTGGTGTCCCCCAACCCTCCCACCCAAGTCAATTCTCAAACGACGCCAGGCTGCATGAGGAGAAGGTAGACGGTGAGCACCTGGGCCACAACTTCGAGAGCTTCCGTCGCTAAGCTTCTGTGTAGTGCCGTCTTGCTGGCTTGGGCTTTGGCTTCTGCAGACCCTTTTGTGAGCAGGGGCTGCGATGGACGAAGCGCTGCATCCCAGTACACCAAAACCGAGCGAAGCGGAACTTTAGGAAGCCTCGAAGTTGCAAGGCTCATCGGCCGTTGTTTACATATATATATATATATATATATATATCATATTATGTCATATCATATCGTTTCATATCATCTTATATTATATCATATATATATATATATATACACACACACCTATCTAAACTCGGTTTAAAGCTTGTCTGTGTGGGCAGCTGGAAATAGACAGGTAGCAACCGATACCCACACACAGCGAAATTCACCCAAGAACACGCACCAAACAAGAGCCTTCTGCTGGGGCCCGCATTCAGGCCTATTGCAATGATTCGAGCTTGCGGTGCCACACATTAGGCATAACAGGTGAAACTGAATTTTAGGGTTGAGGGTTTAGGTTTAGGGTTTAGGGTTTAGGGTTTAAGTTGTAATCCCAAAACCCTTCATACTGAAAACGCCAACCTTTGAAGTCTACCCTCGCAGGAACATGGCAATAAAGCCTCGACACTGCTGCGAACCAGCGACGTGCTCGTTGTCGGTCCTGCAGGCCACTTGAACGATCTTGAATGCCAACAGGTTTGGGTTAAGGAATACTGGGGAAAAAAGCAAGCGGCACTGTGAGCCAGTCTTCGTTGAGAAACCCAAACCCCAAACCACCCTAAACCCTAGGTCTTAAACCCTAAACCCCAAACCCAAACCCCCAAACCACCCTAGACCCTAGGCCCTGTTCAGCACGGACTGAGGTGCCGGCCAGCGCCCATGCAACCCTCACCCCATCTTAAGGCAAGATCGCGCAGGAAAAGCTGTTGATGACAACTGACGGAAGCTTAGACTGAAGATCCCTTGAAAGTAAACTACTGCACCATCAGTTCAGGAATAGAACCCCATAAACCCTAAACCCTCAACCCT